>CAXIUP010000262.1:65000-155000 GCA_964035015.1 Corallium rubrum | reverse complement strand
TGTTTGTTTGTTTGTTTGTTTGTTTGTTTGTTTGTTTGTTTGTTTGTTTGTTTGTTTGTTTGTTTGTTTGTTTGTTTGTTTGTTTGTTTGTTTGTTTGTTTGTTTGTTTGTTTGTTTGTTTGTTTGTTTGTTTGTTTGTTTGTTTGTTTGTTTGTTTGTTTGTTTGTTTGTTTGTTTGTTTGTTTGTTTGTTTGTTTGTTTGTTTGTTTGTTTGTTTGTTTGTTTGTTTGTTTGTTTGTTTGTTTGTTTGTTTGTTTGTTTGTTTGTTTGTTTGTTTGTTTGTTTGTTTGTTTGTTTGTTTGTTTGTTTGTTTGTTTGTTTGTTTGTTTGTTTGTTTGTTTGTTTGTTTGTTTGTTTGTTTGTTTGTTTGTTTGTTTGTTTGTTTGTTTGTTTGTTTGTTTGTTTGTTTGTTTGTTTGTTTGTTTGTTTGTTTGTTTGTCTGTCTGTCTGTCTGTCTGTCTGTCTGTCTGTCAAGAGTTAACAACTGTTTTCGTCTTTGCAGTCTTCGCGAGTGAATAACTCAGTCAAAACATTTTAATTTAAAACTTCAGTAGTGTACCCTTGTGCATGCAGTTCACTACTTATACTTTCCCCGACAAGCACTTGTCACCGACAATCGCTTGGGCTTATATAAGTTGTGTTCTCATATATATATATATATATATATATATATATATATATATATACATGATAAACTTCAAATATACGGCAAATTTTTTAATTGTAGACATGTTTCAGCAAAACGTATATCATCTTCAGTACAGATAAACGGTTAACTCATTTACAAATGGATACAAGTGTCTATATATACAGTGAATAAAGGATTATAAAATTCAAATTCAAACTTAAATTCAAATTCAAATTACAACGGGCAAAATTACTGAAATACCTAAATTTGTGAAAATCAATACTCTCCATCTTGCTTTAAAATTTTAGATCTGCTAAGTCGGTTTTTCGCCTAAAACTTAAAGAAGCTTTACACATTAAAAAAATTAAACCTGAACTCAATATTCAAGTCCACCATTTCAACACTATATTCAGCTTATAACTTCAAATCACTATTTTTATTTCTCAGCTTGTTTGCCAAACAAGCTGAGAAATAAAAATAGAAACTATAAGTGTAAACAGATTAGAATTACAGGGTATGTTAATCAGTGATTAACATACCCTGTAATTCTAATCTGTTTACACTTATAGTTTATCTTATTAATGTAAATTCCATTGCATGAGTTCTATTCTTTAATTAGCATACACGTATAAGCAACTGAACATTTAGGTATTTCAGTAATTTTTCCCGTTGTAATTTGAATTTAAGTTTGAATTTGAATTTTATAATCCTTTATTCACTGTATATATAAAGACACTTGTATCCATTTGTAAATTAGTTAACCGTTTATCTGTACTGAAGATGGCATAAGTTTTGCCGAAACATGTCTACAATTAAAAAATTTGTCGTATATTTGAAGTTTATCATAGCTTTGGTGCTTGTTAGAACATATGGATATTTAACAGTTATACCATGAGCTCGAGTTGTATATGAGCTCATAGCCAACGAGGCGCTTCGTCGAGTTGTCTATTAGTTCGTATACAACGAGAGCGAATGGTATAACTGTTTTATTATATAGCAAAGCACTGTACAAGAGACAAAATTACAGCAAAATGTTTGAAACAACAAACTTCCGGCATAGGCAACTAATATTTCCGCCATGCGTAATGATGCATTCACATAGTTTCTCGCTGAGCTGTTCGGTAAACAGCTTCGAAATGTTGTATAAATATTGCTCGAGAGGCAAAAAATATGTTACGCAGATCAACAAAAAAGATTAAAAGCTATGAAGTCAAAAGGTGGGTCAGTTGTTTATATTTGTGTTGCTGTCGTGAAAAAGGTTTTGATTTCACAGTGCAAAAATGAAACTGAAACACCTTCGGGAGTGAAACTAAATTACTCAGCTGGTTGTTTTTGACAAAGAACATTCTTTTTACTACTCCAAGTGCTTATCTAAATCAAAAAGGCTCTTTACTGGTGATTTACTACAAAATGTGTGTTGTAAGCTTGATTTTAACCGTGAGTTTCTTTGTTTGACAACAAATTAATATCAACCGTTAATTTAGTCGGGTTTTTGAAGTAAAAAGACGTAATTTTTAGGTGAATTTTACCATTTAACATACTAAATTGTGTATTTGTTAATGCATTTTTACACAATGTTGTTTTTTAATACATTGGTTTGAGGGCGTTGGTGTTTTTCAGTATAAAAATCCGTCAATTTCAACTCTTTTCGGCAGTTTAAAAAAACATGCCGCCATCTTGTTTTTCCTCTACTAGCAGGATATGAGCTGATAGCCTGGTAGTAGGGAACCAATCAGATTACGCAAAAGCTCATATCCGATAGCGTGCTACATAATATATATATATATATATATATATATATATATATATATAACAACTATATAAATCTATATATATATATATATATATATATATATATATATATATATATATATTTAACAATTATTCACCGAAGTGGAGGTGAATAGTGCTGGATATTCACCGAGCCGCTTCGGCGAGGTGAATATCCACACTATTCACCGACACTGAGGAGAATAATTGTTTTAGCATATACCTCATAAATGAAATGACAAGTTTAACATTCTTATATTTTTCGGTATTTTATACAAGACACGGCCGCTAGCAACTTGGGCACTTGGCGTACTCGATATTTGTCGACAAAACAGTTTTTACAACTTTTGAATACATTAATGGCTAGAAAATTGTAAAGAAACATACCTGTGGACACTCTTCTACTTAATTTTGTGGACTTTTCTCGTTATTCTACAACATCAGCCTAGTTTATCAACAAAGTCTCCTGCTTCGGTAAACAAAGTAAAACTGTCCGCCATTTTGTTTTGCCCGCAGGTGAATAGTGCAGGATATCCCGAGCTAGAGGAACCAATCAGATTGCTTGAAAAGCACTATTCACCTGCGAGGTATATGCTAAATATATATATATATATATATATATATATATATATATATATATATATATATATATATATATATATAATATATTCATGGTGTGGCTTCATGGCAGAGATAAGCTTGATAATTTTTTGGAAGCTTTGAATTCATACCATGAATCAATTAGGTTTACGCGGGAAATTAGTGACAGTAAATTGGCATTTTTGGATGTTTTGGTATCCTTGAATTATGGTAGTTTTACAACAGATGATGTATATTATAAACCCACGGATACTCATCAGTACCTCAATTTTAAATCGTGCCATCCCCCTCATGTTAAGAAGGGCATTCCATTTAGCCAGGCACTTAGGTTAAGGCGAATTTGCGAGTCAGATGAGGTTTATGAGAGTAGAATTGACGAATTGAAGAGGTTTCTTGTAAAGAGAGGTTATAAACGGGATTTTATTGATGTCCAAATCAATCGGGTTGGAGGCCTTGATCGTTCTAGCCTTTTAAAGGGAAATAAAAAGAGTGCTAGTAAAAAAGGTGGGGGTAACAGGCTAGTGCTGATTTTGGACTTTCACCCGGCTCTTTTGGATGTCCATGGGGTCCTGCGGGAGTTACAGATTTTAACGGATATGTCGCCTGGATGTGTGGAGAACATCTTTATGCTCATTTTTGGAAAGAGGAAATTTTTCATGATGTCTTACACTGCTAAAGTCAACCGAAAAATTTCGGCTGACTCGAGCGAGATTTGATTGAACTCGCACCTTCGGGATTCCGGTCCGCCGCTCTACCTGTTGAGCTATCGAGCCGCACAGGGATTGGAGGGAAGTTCTATCCAACTTAAGTGCACGAGATATTCTCGCGACAACTTAACGCTTATCCGTGAGGACGTGCAGTGTTTCAATTCTATTACAGAATCATCCTCAGAAACATGAGAAAATTTTTCATGATGTCTTACACTGCTAAAGTCAACCGAAAAATTTCGGCTGACTCGAGCGGGATTTGAACTCGCACCTTCGGGATTCCGGTCCGCCGCTCTACCTGTTGAGCTATCGAGCCGCACAGGGATTGGAGGGAAGTTCTATCCAACTTAAGTGCACGAGATATTCTCGCGACAACTTAACGCTTATCCGTGAGGACGTGCAGTGTTTCAATTCTATTACAGAATCATCCTCAGAAACATGAGAAAATTTTTCATGATGTCTTACACTGCTAAAGTCAACCGAAAAATTTCCTCACGGATAAGCGTTAAGTTGTCGCGAGAATATCTCGTGCACTTAAGTTGGATAGAACTTGCCTCCAATCCCTGTGGGGCTCGATAGCTCAACAGGTAGAGCGGCGGACCGGAATCCCGAAGGTGCGAGTTCAAATCCCGCTCGAGTCAGCCGAAATTTTCCTCACGGATAAGCGTTAAGTTGTCGCGAGAATATCTCGTGCACTTAAGTTGGATAGAACTTGCCTCCAATCCCTGTGCGGCTCGATAGCTCAACAGGTAGAGCGGCGGACCGGAATCCCGAAGGTGCGAGTTCAAATCCCGCTCGAGTCAGCCGAAATTTTTCGGTTGACTTTAGCAGTGTAAGACATCATGAAAAATTTTCTCATGTTTCTGAGGATGATTCTGTAATAGATTTGGAAAGAGGGTCATAGGGGTTTGGATGATGTGATGGTACAGGTTATAGATGTTACAGATGTAAGAGATCCGACTTGTAGAGAAGCTTTTTGGATTGGAAAATTGAACAGCAATATACCGCTGGGACTTAACGCTTTAGGGATTCAATGAATATTTAATTTATGGTAATCTTACAGTAGGTATGAAGGAACTCTCATTTGTGCCACTCGAATATTATGATTTCAAGAAGGGGCAGTGCCCCGAAACGTACGTAATGTACAAGAAATAAAGTTATATTTGATGTTTTATATATATATATATATATATATATATATATATATATATATATGTATATATATATATATATATATATATATGTAATATATGTATATACGTGTGGGTTTTGGTCTACGAAACGCAAAGAGTGCTCGATAACATATAGTTAGAGCAAATATAGATTTTCGCTTACCTCAAAAGTCTGCAACAGGCTGTTTCATCTAAAAAAGAATCTAAAAAAGAATGTTTTTTAAAGATTCTTTTTTAGATGAAACAGCCTGTTGCAGACTTTTGAGGTAAGCGAAAATATATACTGTATATATATATATATATATATATATATATATATATATATATATATATATATATATATATATTTAACGAATAGTCAACGAGGCGAAGCCGACTTGACTATCGCTCATAAAAAACGAGGGCGAGTTGTCTAATTGTTTTAGTATAAATTTACCAGCAAAAGTTAAATAAGTTCTCGAACATAACATATTCTTTGAGGCTCGTTTAATACATTTTTTAACTGCCAACAACAAACGTTCAACGATCATTTCGCACATCTCCTTGGCCCGTACAGTAACCAATGGAAAAGTAAAGTTTTCTTGCATAATTTAGCATGGATTTTCATGTACAATATTGAAACAATATATATCCACTCCTTTGATTTGTAAAAGTGACAAAAAGTTGAAAGAAACATTCAATTTAGCATATAGTTTACATCACGAAATCTTGTCAACAGCAAGCGTAATTTTGAAATGTGTTTTGTTTCCAGTTATTTCGTTTTAAACGAACACAGATAAACAATTTAACGCTCTTACCATTAATAATTTCCATTCTAACCATTTTGTAGCCGGTTTTTTTCTTCTGTAGAACGTATTGCTTCGCCTAAATGTTCAATTTCTTCTTTCATTTGCATACTCCGTTATAATTTCGGCGCCATTGTTGCTTAACAGAACAACCGCTGGCTCTAATGATCATTGTTCGTGCTATACTACGCATTGTGTCATTGGTCATTTTTTTTAAAAGCATGACTTTCATTGGTTTATCCCAGAGGTTTATATCACCAATTATAAACTCCTGCAATAGCCAATGAAATTCGAGGATTTGCATTATAAACTTCTAAATTTATACTAAATATATATATATATATATATATATATATATATATATATATATATATATATATATATATATATATATGTGACAAACTCGTCAGTTGTCAGGTGTTTTGAAATCCGGTAAACGGCGAGTTTTCCATCTTTATTTCGCCGTCCGTCTATTTTCCCGTCGTTAAAACAAGAAAGCCGCCGGACGACAAACTATAGCACACTGGGACAGTGGAAGACCATGAAAACCCGTCAGTCAGAAAGCTTTCATCTTCTATAAATATAAAGACTTTATCGAGTTATAAATAACATAATTCGACTGAATGCCGAGCAAAATACAGGCAGTTTTAAAAACATGTGTCATCAGTATCGGTCAGCAACCTTCACCATTATAATGGTGAAGGTCGCTGACGAGAGCAGAAGGACTCATAAATAGCAGAAGGACTCATAAATGCCCCCATTTTGAAAACGATTTGGGGGACACTTTTCCTAACTCAAAGGTAATAGGATCGGAGCACCCACTCCAGTTATATATATATATAGGTCAGTGCCATCCACACGTATACGTTTTCCTAGCGTTTACATATTGTTTCAGGTAATGAGATCATTGTTTTCTGCTTCCCTGAGGACCGAGAACAATATAAAAGCGCTATGAAAACGCATACGTGTGGACATGGCCAAAGACAAAGTCTCATTGTTTTAAATATGAACCGTACACGAAGAAGCAGAACTTGTGAATTGTTAATATGTCGAAAAAAGCTGATACAAATTTTATCGTGTGTACGAAGCTTTAATGCGAGCCAGGGGAGGCAAGTCAGACTGGTCAATCGTGTTTACATGGGGAAAAAACAGCCTGGGTAACAGAGATCTCGGTCTCACAAAGCGAGATCTCGGCTTGGCGGGCTGGCTCGGCTCTCATATAAACACAAGTTGAAAATTAAACAAGAAATGAAATAATTGCACAAGCACGATCTAGCCTAGGTACCCACGCTGGCTCGCCTGCATATAAATACCCTTGTTCAGAATAGGCGAATTTCAGGGTATTGCGCGCGCATCATTTTGCAAAGGAATTGGTGGGCTCTTGGTGGGCTCCCACAAAGTAAGCAATAACCTGGGAGTCTCTCAGGTTAAGTAAGCAATGGCAAACAGACTTGCTAGCGGGCCAACATATATGTATAACCATGCTAGCCCACCTCATGTAAACGGCCCCTTTGTCAGTCACCTCTGCATGTCTTGGTGACTTAAACCAATAGGCACCTCGAATTCCGGTGACTGTTAGATCCATTAGTTTAATCCCAACTATTTTTACTGTTATACTAGGTGTCCTTTCCTATCCAGACTATATCAATAACAGCGATACAGGGAAATTCTATGCTAATACTCCTACTGTAAGGATGAAAAGGTTAAAAAGAGCCCGAAACTATGACAAAAAATACGAGAAGTTATGTCGTGGACCATGGAAAACTAAGTATCAAAAACTTCACAAAAACATTCTAATAACATCGAAAGTCAAACAATTCTTAGTGTTCAAATGCTCCTCGGATGGCTGGGGAAATCGCATTCGCGCGCTGTTAAGTTCATTATATTTAGCTGTAATTTCCGAGCGTGCCTTTATAGTAGATTGTCCAAAACCAAGTCCTCTCGAAAAATATTTGGAACCAAAATCCATTAAATGGAATCATCAAATAAATACTTCAGGATTATCGATTAGGTTCCAAAATCCATGGCGTCGTCCACTCGGAAATGGCTGGAATAATACGGATTTTCACGAATATTTCACCCACTCCGTAGAAGGAATCAAAAACTATGGTGGAAAATTCTTTGTAAATGAGAATCCAAAATACAATTTACCTCGTTGGCCCAACCAATTTATATTTTTTGGTTGCGGTTTTCATTTTTTGTTCAAGAAATCAAAATACTTGGAAAAACGTCTTGCGCAGAGAAAACGTCAACTGGGATTTGATAAAAATATCGTTCTTGGAATCCACATTCGACGAGGCGATGCGGGAGGATTACTGGCTTGGAACAAGGTAGATATAAGGGTTTCGAAAATCAAGGGCACTGATCGTTATTTTCGCTGTGCTGAGGAAATAGACAAACGCATACAAGAAAAGTATCAAACAAAGAAGATAATTTGGTTTTTGGCTACGGACTCTATGGAAATTAAGAAATATGCCAAGAGAAAATATTTGAATAGAGTAAAACAATTGTATGGTCCAATTGAGCACGTTGGACATCCGAAAAAAGGAAACGAGGATGCTGGCCACTTGTCCATGTTCCTTGATTTTTTCCTCCTCCAGCAGTCAGACTTCCGACTTTTTACCACTGGTTCGACGTTTGCTAGTGCAGTTTCGATCTCGGCACTAGGCAATGACAATGCAGGAGACTCAAAATACGAACATAATGAAACTAGATGTATTTTGCCACCATTACTGAAAAGATAACTGGACGAAAATCATTCACGAGCATTAGTCATTAGCTTATATATATATATATATATATATATATATATATATATATATATATTTAACAATTAGATTATGAGCTCGAAATTTCTATGAATGAATAGTTGACGAGAGCGGAGCTCGAGTCAACTATCATCTCATAGAAATTGAGAGCGAATAATCTAATTGTTTTAGTAGAAACTAACTTGTGTACCTTAGTTCTTCCAAATTATTTCAACAAACGAAGCATAACCATTGTTTTTGTGCGAAAACCAAGGCAAAACAATCTGTCACTCCTTGTGTCGTCCATGTTGTTTTATTGTATGGCCGCGCGAGTACTGGTACTCAATTTGCTACTCGCTATCTATCGACGAATAGATATCGAGTAGAGTAGCCAATCAGATTGCAGCATTTGCAATAGAATACTAGTAAGTTTCTACTAAATATATATATATATATATATATATATATATATATATATATAATGCGATGTGGAAATTGACACTCGGGTAATTAGTGATGGTAAAGGTTGTTCTCCGAGTGAACGAAGCCATACCGGGTAAACAGAAATGTTGTTTGACCACGGCTGGATTCGAACCTCCGACAGTTGGTAGAGCGTCGGACTAGTAAACCGAAGGTCGCGGGTTCGAATCCAGCCGTGGTCAAACAACTTTTCTGTTTACCGGTATGGCTTCGTTTACTCGGAGAACAACCGTTACCATTATATATATATATATATATATATATATATATATAACGTGACTTGAGGGAAAGGAGAAATTAAATCGCTAATTTCCCGAAAAGTCATGGTATTAGTTTGTAATATTATGATTGCCGAGGAAAACTTTGGAATCTTACCGACAGGAAATTTACACTGTTGATCAGAGAAGTTGCATCTAATTTTCCCGTGCATGTTGATGAGGGAAAATATATGCAAGCGTAAAATATAGAAGAAAACAAAGGATTTCTTTGTCTTCTAATTTTCCCTCATCAATACAGGGAGCTCTAACATGTATTTTTTGTTTTAAACAGTATATACATCCATACACACATACATATTATATATAAATTACCGTATAATTTAGTAGTGTCCTTGCTCTTGTCTCTTGTTGATTTCAAGGATCTCGTACACAGAGCCTGCGATCCATTTGGTAATTTTCTCGTACTCAACGCCCGCTCGGCCATGCAACTCGCCGGAAAGCAATCACGTCATGGTTTGTTGATCACTCCATATCGGTTGTTAAAGTTACAAACGTGGAACAATTTATGCTCTGTGTAATAGATAAACAAGTGTGCGAAGTTTTACGAAGAAAATCGGACGAGAAAGATCAGAATCAGAAGGACAGAAGTATAGTTCGATATGGTTCGATGATCACCGCATATCGTATGGAACATTGGAACGGAAGTGAATATTAATGATTGTTTATCTTGCTTGTCTACATTTATAATTAAAGGGGATCGCTTGTCCATACTATTCATTCATTGTTTACAATTTACGAGCTGCTCTAACTTCCGTTAATTCGTTTAAAATATGAATTTGAAAATCGGAGTTCCGTTCCATGCTATATGCGGTGATCATCAAGCCATGACGTGAATCGCTTTCCTCCCTTCTCTTATTCTTTCTTCTCTCCGCCTGGCGAGTAGGCCGAGCGGGGGTTCAGTACGAGAAAATCCGTGAATCCTTGATTCGGCCTGTTTTTGGAGCAACAACAGGCAAGAGCAAGGACACCATAGGCGTAGAGTTTTGTTTTCGTCTAGGGTGGCTGAAGTGCTGAACAGGGCCTTTCTAAGAATTTTCTCGTGGGGGGTGTTTACAAAAAGGGACTCTTCTAGGGGGGTTCGGGGGCATGCTCCCCAGAAATTTTCGAAATTTAGAGTCTTGGAAATGCCATTTCCTGCATTCTGAGGGGTGATTTTTAAGAACACTGAAGTTCATGAAATGACATAAAAACTAGTTAAAATACAACACATTTCAACAATTTTTCGATGTTGTGTTTACTGCGTTGACTTATCACTGTATATGGGTGCTTTTGGAATGACAGGAATGAGGCTGTAACAGTTACTTTAGCCTAACGAGTACCTATAATTTGTGAATGGTGATTGATGAGTCAGTTGCTGCAAAATTTCTGGGGGGGGGGGGGGGGGGGGGAGGAGGGGGCTCAGCCCTCCCATTGAGATTTCTCCGGGGACTAAAGCCCCTCAGCCCCCCATACTTTACGCCTATGAAGGACATTACTAAACTATACGGTAATTAATATATAATATGTATGTGTGTATGGATGTATATCCTGTTTAAAACAGAAAATACATGTTAGAGCTCCTAGCTGTGCCATCAACATGCACGGGAAAATTAGAAGACAAAGGAAAAATTTCCCTCTTGCATGAGCAATGAGGGAAATATGAGGTTTACATTCCCTAGGAAAACAAAAGAATCCAAAGAGATCATGTTATTTATATATATATATATATATATATTTCTAAAACTCATTAATAATTCATGAGGAAAATTCAAAAGAAATTAATGTTTAATCAATGTCTGTTTACCCCGGTACAGAACTGATATCAGTGTCTGTAAATGTGATACAGAACTGTTTAATAAAACATCAGTTCTGTATCACATTTACAGACACTGATCATATCAGTTCTGTAGCAAGTGTACAGACACCTTGCATTCAACTATCTTGAGTGAGGTACGCTGGTAGCGTCCTCATACAAGATGAAGATGCAAACATTTGTTGCCCAACAACATTTGTTGAATAACAAATGACGATCAGTATGGCCATTTATGCCACGTCACGTAGAATAGAAAATGTGGGACTAATATTAAATTAAAGCGCATGCTCGTATCACTAATTTAATATTCGTAGCCTATTAAACCTTACCTGGAAGGTTTATCAGCTGTTAACATGATTTATTTTTGTTTAGTTACCTTAATAGGCGTTTTAGAAGTCATTTACAGAATTCGTGTCCGTTCTGTATCGGGATACAGGCACTCGGCTTCGCCTCGTGTCTGTATACCCCGATACAGAACGGTCACTCATTCTGTAAATAGTACATATATATTAGTATTACAGAATGAGTGACCGTTCTGTATATCGGGGTCAGTACAGACACGAGGCGAAGCGAGGGCCCTGTATCCCGATACAGAACGGACACGAATTCTGTAAATTACTTCTAAAACGCCTATTAAGTTAGCCTCCTTGAGCAGACGTTGTGAGACGCTTCCGTCACTACATTCCCTCATTACCGTCTGCTCAGATGAGTGATACATTCCTTTCTTGATTCTTGACCAATCAGCGCGAGGCTCTTAACATCGTGGAGCCGCCGAATTAACGCCCGAACGGATATCGATGACTACCTAAAGGTCTTCATAATATGGGCGGCCGTTACCACCAAAAATACTACGGTAGTGAAACAGAATAGCCTATTGCAAAATTGGGTTGGTCCGTTACGGTTTGACACTTGCGCCTTCTAGTCGGCGGGATGTAATATTTGAGATGATTCTCATCAACAAAAGTGACATGAATTAACGAATATATAAAATTCATCCTGCTATGCCAAGGTGTTTATATGAGGAAATGTTCATCACGCCTTGCCGAGATCCCGGCTGCCAGTGCCGAATTCTACCCGTCTGTCTCATATAAACATGCACTGCGGTGGGAAAAACAGTGACCGAGTAATAACTCGACTGGCCGGGTAATTTTATAACTCGCCGCCATATAAACAGGTCCTTAGTTCCTTATTTATTGTCTTCAAATTATTTTCAACACTGGAAAATCGTTTCAGTTCGTGAAAACTCGGTAGCTATTCAGTCGCCCAAACAACATAATTCTTTTTATTCCATCCTCTTATAAAAACGTCGCGTTTAGATAATCGCATCCCAACAAAATGTTCAAAGAGATACAAAAGGAACAGGGAATTGAAAGCAGGGATTTTTTTTAACGCTGTCTTAATAATTTATGAATTGAGTTCGATGTGGTTGCCAGAGATTTATGAATTGAGTCCGACCTCGACAAGGCAGATATTCGATTGAAACGGATTTCTGCCGCACGATGCGACAAATAAAAGCTGTCGAATTTAACCCGCTTTCCAATTGAATAGAGTTTAATTCAAACGTTGTATTTAAATCAATTGAATCGACACAGCAGAAGTGCGACGTTTGAAACGGGCCTTTATTATATACATGGATCGCGAATGTCGACTGCGCAACAGAATGACGCGTTCTGAGTCGGGATAAAACTTAATTAACTTTATAACATCAGGCTAAAGTTGCAGTTTTCATTTGCATTTCATTTACATTTCTGAACTCATTGTACTGAATTCCTCAGCCTAATGTTATAAATTGAAATAAGTTTTATCCCAACTCAGAACGCGTCATTCCGATGCGCAGTCGACATTCGCGATCCATGTATTATACGTTGGCTGTCAACAACAAAGTGACCGGAAGTTTATGAACAAGAAACGATTTGATTGGCTGATTGGTTAACAATCGAGAAAGGAATGTATCGCTCATCTGAGCAGACAGACGTTCGTCTGCTCAAGGAGGCTACTATTACGTTAGCTAAAACTACTATCATGAGCCTTATTTCGAAAAAACCCAACTTGTTTCGACTCAGAATGGTATAATCGCGATTGAAGTGTTTTTTAGACAACCTCTGTGACAAACTCAGTATCTCAGTTTTCTTAGGCAACCTCTGTGAACCTCGGTAACCAACCTATACTTAGTTTCCAAAAACATAAAATTGCCACGTGAAATTTTTATTTCCTACTTTCAGCCATTTTGAAGTAAAAAGCAGAAAGACTTGACACGAGGTTTCCTACCAAAAAGTGGTCTGGTACGAGGGAAATTTCAAGCAGTGGGCAGTTTCAAAATAATTGCCCTCTGTTTGCGTGCAGGTGAAACCCCGGGCAATGCCATGTAACATGTAATTATGATTTACCTGTTGTTCTGAAACTCTTATTTAATACAATTAGTTGCAACGATGGGAGCAATGCCAATGGAGATTAATTAATTTTTATTTTATTCATACCTGTATGTCAGAAAATCAATTCATAATAATACTCCCAAATTACAGAAAACAAATATAGCCCTTAAATTTAATGTTGTTACAGTTTCTTTTTTACTAAACAAGCACATCCCAGTATATAAAACTGTTGTGACACTAAAATGTTTAAATCAGTCAGCCTAATTAAACTAAATTATCCTAAATTTCTTTCACGGATAACCTAGTGAAGATAAAACATATTTAAGTCAGTTAATACAACCACTGAATGACGATCAACGTGTTGTACGTCGTCAGTGGCGGCGCCAGGGTACGAGAAGTGGGGGGGGGGGGGGGGGGAGGAGGGGGGGAGGGGGTGTACAGTGCCAGCGCCAAAGGCGCGAGCACTAGGGGGTCCGGGGGCATGCTCCCCCGGAAAATTTTGAAATCTAGAGTCTCTGAAATGCCATTTCCTGCATTTTGGGGGAGATTTTACAAAATTTTGAAAATTATAAAACGTCATAAAAAACACTAAAAACTACACATTTCAGGTCTTTGTATGGGATATTTCATGAACTTTTACTAGATACTGTCAAAAAATTAAGAGAGATATCTAACAGTGCCATTCTATTTCGAATCATCGATATTAAAAAAGAAATAAAATTACAATAATTTTGAGGTGTTTTATTACTTGTCTTCATTCTTATATTCAAAAGTTTATTTAGGTAGGTTGCCTGCCCTTATGCCAGTAGTTCCCATGAGCCAGATTTCAAATCTCAGTCAAAAACATACCTCCTCCTCCCCCCCCCCCCCCCCACCCCCCAACTTTTCTCCTCGAATTTGGACGAATTGGAAAATCGACCTTGGAGAGAACTAGCCTGCGTGCAGACTCCACCTGAATTTAATAATTAAATATCAACTAACGTCAAGTGTAATATGAGTCTGCACACAGGCTAGGAGAGAACTGGGAGGGACGTGTCCCCCCAGTCCTCCTCGTGGCGCCGCTACTGTTGTACGTATACATATAGTCACAGGCGTAGAGTTTTGTTTTCGTCTAGGGGGGCTGAAGTGCTGAACAGGGCCTTTCTAAGAATTTTCACAAAAAGGCGTTGACAAAAAGGGACTCTTCTAGGGGGGGGGGTCTTCTAAGGGGTCCGGGAAATTTTTGACATTTAGAGTCTTGGAAATGCCATTTCCTGCATTCTGAGGGGTGATTTTTAAGAACACTGAAGGTCATGAAATGTCATAAAAACTAGTTAAAATACAACACATTTCAACAATTTTTCGATATTGTGTTTACTGGGTTGACTTATCATTGTATATGCGTGCTTTTGGCTGACAGGAATGAGGCTGTAACAGTTACTTTAGCCTAACGAGTAACCTATAATTTGTGAATGGTGATTGATGAGTCAGTTGCTGCAAAATCTCTGGGGGGGCTTCGCCCCCCCATTGAGATTTCTCCGGCGGCTAAAGCCCCTCAGTCCCCCATACTTTACGCCTATGCATATAGTACATATGGTTCGTTTGCCAGCTTAGTGTACTGAGGGGTTGTTCATATGAGGTGGGCAGGCCGGGTTGCCAGGCTGATTTCATGGCACGAAAATCGTTCTTTGACTACAAAAAGGAATTATAATACTCCATGTGCCATACCTACAGAAAAACAAAGCCAATTTTGCTTCGTTATGTGATTTTGCATTTCTCAAATAGACGTAATAAGATTTTCGTGAAATAAAATCAGCCCAGTAACCAGGCTAACCCGCCTCATACGTCAATTTCAAATACTCGGGAAGTATTTCTGAGTCCCAAACAGCAATTACAGGTTCGAACCCAGTCTGGGGCCAAGAAATATTTTATGGGTACTTGAGCTTATCGAACGTCTACTAAAGGTCTATTATTACCTTGTTTTGAATACTTCAATATAACAGCAAATAAAAGTTCAAATAAAAAAACACATTTTGGCATTCAAGTATTCACGCGTTACATAGAATCGATACCAATAATATTATGCAATATTTAACAATTGTTATATACCAAAGACTTTCGTTTGCCAAAGATGAAATCCTATTGGTCAAATCATGGTCACGTGTTCAACAAACTCAATGTTTCCCTCTGACGTCAGCTTTAATCATGCGTTGTTCACGTGAATACACAATGATTATTGCATCAGATTAAGAACTTTGGACTTTTCGGAACATGTTGAAAACAAGAGCTTATTTATTTATTTCGAGCTTGTTTGGTACGAAATTGTCCATTTTCCAAAAGAAAGAATATCTATATATATCTTCAAAGAAGGTCTGAAGAAAACTTGGATAAATTTAAAGCTGTTCTTTGTACTTGTTGAGTCTGGTGTATTTGTTTAGTTGAATTTATACGAAGACAAAGTCAAAGTCTTTTTTGCCTTCTACAAGTTTCGAGTCAGTTTGGTATTTTGTATTTTAAAAGTCTTTGGTATATAACAAACAAAACGCTTGTTGACTTTTGCCTCGAGAAACATCGAGTTTTACGGTCCCTCAGGCTGCAATGTCACCCTCGGGCTAAAGCCCTTGGGTGACATTGAGCCTTCGGGTCCGTAAAACTCGATGTTTCCCTTGGCGCCAGTCAACAAGTGTATATTATTCACCGAAATGGAGGGGAATAGTGATGTATACATATTTTCGGTATTTTTATACAAGAGTATAAACAAGACACGGCCGTCGCCGTCGGCCGCTAGCAGCAACTCGGCATAGTCGATTATTTGTCGACAAAACAGTTTTTACAGCTTTTGAATATATTAATGGGTAGAAAATTGTAAAGAAACATACCTGTGGATACTCTCCTACTTAATTTTGTTGACTTTTCTCGTTATTCTACTACACCACCCTTGTTTATCAACAAAATCTCCTGCCTCGGTAAACAAAGCAAAACTGGCCGCCATCTTGTTTTGCCCGCAGGTGAATATCCCGAGCTAGAGGAACCAATCAGAATAGCGCGAAAAGCACTATTCACCTGCGAGGTATATGCTAATTGGGTTTATAAGCACTTCGATTTCTTTTTTTGATTTTTTTCTAATTTATTTCTCCGTTTTTGACCTTTTCTGTGCTAATCTAAAAAAAATTGGGTCTAATGGTCCCGTGGTCCGCTATTTTTTCCACCTCCGCTCTGGCGGTATGTAATTTCTGGAAATACAATATCATATTATTTTCTAACAGTTTAAAAATACTTACACGAGATGTATACTTCGTTCTCTGTACTGCAGTCGCTCAAACCTGGAACATATTCAACATCTGCTGGTGGACGTGGATAATTCCAGGGGCTAAAAGCTTTTTCCGTCTGCCTATTCATCAAGCAGTGTGTACTGGAGTCATAATACCAGGTACTGACGCCGGCATCGTAACAGTTGTCTGTGAGAATGAATTGCAGGTTTGTGCTTGTAATGGGATTGATGCATTTAGAGGTTACAAGGTCCTGAAAGGCGCCATTGCTTAAGTAGTAAAAGGGACTCGCGGGAGAAAATCTGCTAAACTCCAAGAGATCCAAGTTGTGATAAATTCCATAGTGGTATATGCTGCCGTAACGAGTGTCGTTTGATGTAATATAACAAAATGTGAGCGGATTGGGTAGAGAGTTTCCTGTAAAAAGGTAAATAAAATAAATAGATTGACCATTAGGCATAACCCAGGGTTTTCGTAGTCTTAAACACACAACAATTTCTCAAAGTGTCTATGAAGTAAAAAAACTTGTTGGCTTTTTCAGTGTTGTAGTGAACCATAGTTGATAGAGGGAGATGGTTAGAAAACTTCATAAAATCCATTGTTCTAGGTGTTTGTCAGAGGGTGTTTGTGTACCTTGTGCACGGTCACGGTTGAAAATTCTATTGTTTTACTATTGTTTTACCTTTGCGAACTAAGATAGCAGTGTAAAAGAGATTGGGCACTACGTGTTTGTTTTGGATTCTGGTTCGAGGTATTCCAGTACTTATTACAAATAATGACATATTTCGAGCCACACTTCCAATAGAAAACGTTTGTGTTCAGTCGTTTGTCCATATCAAATGAGCTTTAAAAAAAATTGTGCACGGTCAAACCGTTCAACCTCCAAGTGGGTTCTTTGTTCAATATATTTGAAGTTTGACGGGTTTTCTAACCATCTCCCTCTATCAACAATGATCTAAAATATCAATTGAATTCGACATATAGCCAAACTCATGAACTTTCAAAGTTTGCCATGGCTGGTTAATTACTCGCGGGCTACCTATGGTAGGCCGACTCTAGAGCCGCGTTTATACTAGCGTCCTAGGCCTGGCCTGGACCTGGCCTAGGCCTGGCCTAGGCCAAGTGTGACCCGTTCACAGTTGCGTGGCCAAGGTTTGGCGGCCGAAGTAAACAGGCTCGTATGTGTATACAATTTTGGCGGCATTGCACTACCAGCACCAGATCTAGCATCCTTATCTTGATAATTGCAATATATTTCTCTGAGATGTTTGATTTTTGACTGGCATTGTTTAGCATTTCGCTTAAATCCACTATCCGCCATGCCTTCGGCAAGCTTCTCGAATACCGCATTGTTCCGTTTGCTGTGGTTTTCTAGTTGTCCTTGTATGTCTGCATCACTCCAAATTAAAGCGTAACAAGAAGCTTGGTTTCGATATCCGACCAAGTGTTTGCCATGAATACAAATGAAAATGATTAGAATAAAAATGTCTTGAAACGCACGAGCCGCAACTTATTATAATCATTTTCCCTCCGATTCTTGAATCATGCATCTGACCATTTCAGTTTTATCGTGGGCGCTTATTACCATGGCAATGCGGCCTGACCTAGGCCGGACCCAGGTAAAACCCGTTCACATCAGCATAAACGAGGCCCAGGCCAGGCCTAGGCCAGGCTCAGGCCAGCTACTTTCGTCGGCCTAGTTTTCTGGGCCCAGGCCAGGTCCAGGCCAGGTAAAACCCGTTCACACCATCAAAAATCTGGGCCAAGTCCAAGCCCAGGCCAGGCCTAGGCCGCTAGTGTGAACGGGGCTTCGGTTCCGGCCCGTTTTTTACTCCTTTTTGGGTGTCACGATCTTGCATTTTTTAATTCCGCCAATATTCATACTTCTGGTGAGTTGTTTGCCGTGTGACTGGGTGGACTGAATGAGGCCGTGAGGCATGTTGTAAGTTCTTTTGCTCCTTTCGCTTTTGGAGTTGGACAAAAAGTTGAACAGCTTTGCCTTTTGATCAAGGTGTTCTTGCACGATGCTTGGTAGATTTTGAAGTGGCGTTGGTAGATTTTGAAGTGGTGTTGGTAGATTTTGCAGTACTCAGGCTGACTTTGCAGCTAAACAGATCGTAAATATGTTCTTGCCAGTAGACCACTTGCACTTATTGTAATAGATTTACATGTATTTACTTGTAATTAGATGCATGGATTTCCGGTGGGCTTCCGGTGTAACGAACTGTATAAATAGTTGAGTAAATGCAAGTAATAAACGTCTTATTGCGAGTTAACCTCTTAACAACGTCTTACATGGTGGCAGCGGTAAAACAAGGATGATGGCTGAAGGATTCGTAAAGCCGAATGCACTGTCTTTCGAAGGAAATGTCGCTGAAAATTGGAGGAGGTTTAAACAGCGATATTCGATATTCATAGTAGCGTCAGGATATGAGAGGAAATCAAAGAAAGAAAAGACGTGCATGTTATTAAACCTTGCTGGCGAACAAGCAATTGAAGTGTTTAATACGTTCACTTTTGGCGACGATGAGGATGCTGATGATCCAGAACAAGTCATTCGAAAGTTTGAAGAATACTGTATACCAAAGAGGAATATAACATATGAGAGACATATGTTTAACACAAGAATGCAAGCGACCGGCGAAACAATTGATAATTATGTCACCGAACTCAAATTGCAAGCGAAGCATTGTGAGTTCGGGTCGCTCACAAACGAACTTATCCGAGATCGAATTGTAGTTGGAGTGAAGGATGATACGGTGAGAAGCAGATTGTTGAGAGAAAGTGAGTTGACGTTGCAGAAGACGGTTGATATTTGCCGAGCAGCAGAAGTTTCGTCGAGTCAGATATCCGCGCTGAAGTCATCCGAGACAAGTATTCATGGTGTTGAAAAGAGAAAAGGAGGTAAATCCCAAGAGTACCACGATGAGAATCAACAAGCTTTATGCAAATACTGTGGGCTTCAACATATGCGAGGAAAATGTCCGGCCTTTGGTAAAGTTTGTAGCGCCTGTAAGAAAAGAAATCACTTCGCGAAAGTGTGTAGAAGCAAGCCAGTTCATACTATGGAACACGACGATCTCTTTATCGGAATGATCAATCAAAACGAAGTGGTTGGCGAAGTTACAGCGAAAGACGAGGAATGGCATGCCGTCTTAAATGTCGAAGGGACAGATGTCAACTTCAAGCTAGACACCGGCGCTAAATGCAATGTTATACCAAGAAAGATATTCGAAAAGATTGGAACCTCGACGCCGCTGAATAAGACCACGACCAGGCTTTTTTCTTATGGCGGGAACAGAATAGCTGTGGCTGGAGAAGTTTATCTAAAGAGCAAGTACCGAAACGATGACTACATGATGCAGTATTTTGTCGTGGAACAAGCAAAACAACCTCTATTGGGCTTAAGAGCGTGTGAAGACCTTGGCCTGTTGCAACGAGTACAAAGTCTCAAACAGGAAGAACATCAGGAAGAACATTTCCAGTCCAAAATGGTCGCCGAGTTCCAGGAGGTTTTCGCTGCTGATAACATTGGATGTTTACCTGTCAAACATCACATACAGTTAGATGAATCAGTTAAACCAGTAATTCACGCTCCGAGACGAGTACCAGTGGCACTACGGTCGCGTGTTAAAGAAGAGCTAGACAGAATGGAAAAACTTGGCGTCATTCGTCAGATAAACAAGCCGACCGACTGGGTCTCGTCCATGGTCACCGTGGTAAAGCCAGGAAAGCTCAGAATCTGTTTAGATCCGCGTGATTTGAATTTAGCCATCAAAAGGGAACACTATCCGATGTTAACTGTTGAGGAAGTGGTGTCACGTTTGCCCAACGCGAAGGTCTTCTCAAAACTGGACGCAGCAAGTGGATTTTGGCAAATACCACTCGACGAAGAGTCTTCATCGCTCACTTGTTTTAATACGCCATTCGGAAGGTACGAGTTCAAACGTCTACCATTTGGTATCAAGTCAGCGCCCGAAATTTTTCAGCGCACCATGCACCAGCTGTTTGACGACATACAGGGATGTGAAATCATAGCAGACGACATTCTTGTGTGGGGAGTTGATGAAGAGAGCCACGATGAGAATCTGAGAAGGGTCATGGAGAGAGTACAAGAGGTTGGTCTCAAGCTTCGCGAAGAGAAATGCAGATTTAGAGTCCGATCGGTGACGTATGTGGGACATCAACTTACCTCAGATGGAGTAAAGCCAGATACAAGCAAGGTTGCCGCCATTCTCGAGATGCCAACGCCGAAGAATAAGCAAGAAATCCAGAGGTTTATGGGAATGATTCAATATCTTGGAAAGTTTATACCAAACCTAGCTGAAAAAAGCAAGCCATTAAGAGATTTAATGAGAAAAGACACGCCCTGGGTTTGGAACCATGAACAAGAAGATGCGTATGACGAATTGAAACAAGCCTGCAGCAAACCACCAACACTGGCATTCTATGATGTGAATAAGCCTGTCACAATCTCTGTGGACAGCAGTCAGTCTGGTTTGGGGGCTGTCTGTATGCAGAACGATCAACCCATAGCCTATGCGTCTCGAGCCCTTACAGATACGCAACAACGGTATGCGCAGATTGAAAAGGAACTCTTGGCGATAGTTTTTGGTTGCGAGAGATTCCACGACTTCATCTATGGAAAGCAAGTGCAAGTAGAGACCGACCATAAGCCGCTCGAAGCAATCTTTAGAAAGCCATTGGATGAGTCGCCGCTGAGGTTGCAGAGAATGCTACTGAGACTCCAACGGTATGATCTCGAAGTCTCCTACAAGCCTGGATCAGAGCTTTATATCGCTGATGCGTTAAGCAGAGCATATTTGGACATCCAGCCAGAAGACCAGCTAGAAGAAGAGTTAGAAGTGCATGTTGTACTGCCTATGTCTGAGGAACGCCTACAGCAGTTGCAAGAGGAAAGTAAAGCAGATAAAGATATCCAGCAACTGAAGGAGCTCATTGTAAATGGTTGGCCAAAGTACAAGTCCCAAGTTAGTCCCGAGATTCGTGTGTATTGGGATTTTAAAGAAGAGATGTCCATCAACGACGAGATTGTCTTCAAAGGAGATAAAACGATTATACCCAAGTCCATGAGATTAGTCGTTTTGGAGGCTGTTCACCAACCACATTTGGGAATTGAAGCTTCAAAGCGCAGAGCTCGTGAAGTCGTATATTGGCCAACCATGTGTGGTGATATTGAAGAAATGGTCAAGCAGTGTGCTGTATGCAATAACAACCAGAAGCTTCAACAAAAAGAGCCTCTTAAATCTCTTCCGGTTCCATCCAGACCATGGCAAAGGATTGGCGTCGACATCTTTGATTTTGAGCAGAAGCAGTATCTGTTGACAGCTGATTTCTATTCGGGGTGGTTTGAAATCGATTTGCTGAGTTCGCTTACGTCATCCATGGTAATTGCAAAGCTGAAAACTCACTTCGCGCGATACGGAATTCCGGATTTCGTATACAGCGATAACGGACCGCAATTTTCTAGTATTGAGTTTCAGAACTTTGCTCGTCAGTGGGGATTTCAGCACGTGACCAGCTCTCCAAGGTACGCGCAGAGCAATGGAGGAGTCGAGCGAGCAGTGCAAGTTGCAAAGATATTACTGAAAAAGGCTCGACAGGACGGCAAAGATCCACACATGTCTATGCTTAATCATCGCAACACACCTCGAGATAGTGTTCTTGGTAGTCCTGCCCAACGCTTGATGTCCCGTCGCACTAAGTCCGTACTTCCAGTGACGGAAGAGCAACTTCAACCAAAAGTTATAAAACCCGCGGATGTTCAAAAGCAGCTTTCTTTTTATAAAGGGCAACAAAAGAGAAATTACGACGTGGGGAGCAAAAGCCTGTCAGGTTTGAAGCCAGGAGATGTTGTTAGAATACAAGATCAGAAAGGAAGTCCGAAAGCAGTAGTGGTCAATGAAGCAGAACACCCAAGGTCATACATTGTTCAGTCGCAATGTGGACAATTTCGAAGGAATCGACGACATCTGTTTAAAGTTGAAGAACCTTATGAACAAGCAACAGAGCTAGAGGAATCAGATGTATCAAAAGACCAGCCATCTGTTGGAGAAACTAGCCAGAACATGAATTTATCGCAGCCAGATAAACAACTTACATGCAGAGTTACAAGGTCGGGAAGAGTTGTTAAAGAACCAGATAGATTAAATTTGTAAAATTTCTTAGAGAAAAAGAGACAAAAAAATTTTAAATTATATTGAATTGATAGTTAGGTGTTTATATATTTAATTTCTTTATAAATTAGAAGAAGAGAAAAAAGATTTTAGGAGAAAGGGAGATGTAATAGATTTACATGTATTTACTTGTAATTAGATGCATGGATTTCCGGTGGGCTTCCGGTGTAACGAACTGTATAAATAGTTGAGTAAATGCAAGTAATAAACGTCTTATTGCGAGTTAACCTCTTAACAACGTCTTACACCAGTCTCGTAAGAGGCGTGGGTTCGAATCCCACCGCTGCCACCATGTAAGACGTTGTTAAGAGGTTAACTCGCAATAAGACGTTTATTACTTGCATTTACTCAACTATTTATACAGTTCGTTACACCGTAAATACATGTAAATCAAGTAAATACATGTAAATCTATTACACTTATTCCCCTGGTGGAAGACAAATGTTTATAAACTATAGAATTTTCACATTATTTGCTCTGTTGAACGTCGGAACTTTGAAGTTGTCCTCCAGATGCACTGTTTTGACGTCATCTGCAAGAGGTCTGTAGCCCGAGTGAACGCCTGACCCAGGCGTCTTGTAAATACAAACGAGAATTTGTGGACTGAACACCACGTTTATTATTTATTGTTGAGCTTTCAACCTGTTGACTCAGGCGTTCATCAGAGCAAATACCAACATCGTGTTATAAATTCACGCCATATACACCATAGTTAGTGGAGGGATGGTAATCAGGGTTGGTAGATTGCTGAATAAATAAGCCAAATATTATTATAATAACCTTTTGTTTTCTTTGTTGGAAACAAAGAAATCAAAGGGCCGCTTATAACAATGTTTGGCTTATTTATTCAGCAATCTGGCAACCCTGGGATGGTTTGGAAACTCGGTAAATTCATCATTCCATGCTTTTGTTCGATTTGTCTAATTTCACGGTCACTGAACGTATTGTATTTTCTGTATAATTAAGCAGTCATCCAATACCAACGTTCGGGTTTAATTAGTGTAGTCCTTCGTCGTCACGAGTTGTAAGTCCTTTGTTCGTTGTGTAGTCCTTCGTCGTCACGTGTCCATAGAATTTCCTTTCTTCAACCAATTGCCTTCCTCCAAATGAACTATTGTGTTCATCAACATGACCATTGCGTAATCTTGAATCACAGTGTAGCTTCCAAACCATCCCCCTCCACTAACTATGTATACACCAAATCGAAGTTTCAATTAGGCCCATGCACATGCGAATTAGTTTCCTATTCAATTTGGGCCCCTATGCAAATTACATCGTGTCTATTAAAGCAAAACGGAAGATAACATAGGCTGGGACTGTGTTTTTTTCATATTTCGAGTTCATTATTTTTAGACACTACGTTTATCAAGGATAACCGATAAGCAAAGTTTATCCTTATAGAATGCCTAAACATTAAAAAGTTTCTGAAATCAGAAATGTTATGTTTACTACGGCTGCTTCAGTCTCATGTTCATAAATTAACTACGTTTTATCCCGACTCAGATTGCATGCGCAGTCAAAACTCCGATTTAGTCTATAAATAAAGCAACTAAAACAACAAGAATGTCGTAAGAACGCAATGACGTAGTTGCATGCTTACGTTTATTTTAAAGTTAAATCAATTAAATTGCATAATGAATCAGGATTGTTGACCGAAAATGATGACTGGAAAATCGTTCGATTTCGAAAGGAAATCTTGCAGTTTATCGCAAATTGAACTCGTTGCGAAAAGAATAGCTATCCGTTTTTCTTTGTTTGGCAAAAACTATAGGTATAAGGCTTTCGCTTTGTGCATTGACGTTGATCTAAGTCACTCCGCAGCTTCGTCCTGCTTACGAACTCTACGTCATCAGTACGGAGTGTTTACTTTCGTAACGCAGATGTCTCTCTCGGGAGGTCCCGATGTGAGACGGCACTGATCTATATAAGAGACTAGATAGAGCATCTATTATTATCTGAGCGCCTCCAGAAATTGAAGCCGGAAGTTACCCCTAATTTGTAAGCGACGCCATATTGAATGGCCCCACCATGAGGAGTGAGCACCACTGATCTATATAAGAGACTGGATAGAGCACCTGTTGTCTGAAATTGAAGTCGGAAGTGGTCGGAATTCGGCAACAGCCGCCATGTTGGATGGCCCCACTTTCGTTATATTTTACTGTTGCACAATTATAGTTTTCGTATATTAAGGCATTTTTCTCCTTCGGGTTCGGACAAACTTTTTTATCACGAGGAAGAAAGGACACGTGAAGCATTTGGAGAGAAAAATTGTAGTTGTTTAACCCCAAAATGTGCGGAAAAACGGAATTTGCGAGTTCGATGGAGCGAACTCCCAGGCCGTTCTCATTCAGAATTTACTCAGAATATGGAAATACTGCTAAAGGACCGAATGAATTCGGGAAATTTGATCAACTGAACAAGCTACACTACGAAAAACTGCTGTGGTATGATATTATCATAAGCCAAAAGACCAGAATCAAACAATTAAATTTAAATTAATTTAAGATTTAAGAATGCTGTTATGTCTTTTACTACCTGATGTGCCCACTGTATAGATCAGTGGATGTGCCTAGTTGAACAATATATTTTCACTCACAGAAAACTCGGGGTAATGATTCAAATAAGTTATCCTGGCATTCAGAGGATTAATCAGAACGAGTTTATTATTTTCTATAAGATAGGGTTATCTAATTTGGGCAATTGGGCCTACATTTGCCAACAACTAAATATCTTGAATAAATTTTACAATATAATTAGTTTTGCACCTTTGCCAAGATGCTTTTTTTTAGCCAGTTTGCAAAATTATGTTATCCACAACATCATTGTGAAGTTTAACATATATATTAGCTTGATTTGTTTTGACTTTTTTAATATAACATCAAACACAGGCCTTGTTGATCCGTAGTACACACTGATAGTACAGTATTAGTTCTGCCACAATTTTCATAACATACAGAAGCCAGAGAACAGATTTTTTAAAATTTATCATTATATAGTACATTTATACAGAATCAAACTACACAAGACAAAATACACTCATGAATTGTAAAAATTTTCTTTAATCAAATCATTGTCGACAAAGTTTGAAAACTACAAATGACACAGTTCTGTATTAAGTTGTCATGTTGCTTCACCTTTAAGTTCTTCCTTCATTGTTGTTTCATTTTAAACTACCTACAACGTAACATACAAATATCACATTCAACTTTACAGATACTCACAAACAATTTTTTCATCAAAATGACAGGGAGTAAAATAGCTGACAACTTAACACGTTATACATGACTTGGACACTGAGCATGGAGTATCTTAAAACAAACTGGATCGTTCTTGTTATGATGCATGCTACAGTTACTTCTATGGAGGGCACCAACGATAAATATTACAAACTTTAGAGTATTAACATGCTCCTATGTTGCCAAAGAAATATGCTGCTTGTCGAAATCTACTCACAACTCTACAAGCCAATAATCCACTATCCTCTGTCCCATAATTTTGCACGTCCTTCGGCTTTTTAAAATGATCTACTCGATTGTGAACATTCCACAATTACAGTATTATCACACATTTGTATCCTACAAATTAGTTTATTAACCACCGGCCTTTTTGCAATGTTGGGTTTCCCGTTTTCTTAGTAAATCACCCTTCGGGAGCTCTCCGTCCCCTTCGAAATTTCGTCAAAATATCAACTTATTTACTTACGATTCAGTTTCCCTTCACGTTCTTAGGTCCTCCATAGTTCCATGATGTGTCCCGTTGCTTGAAATACTAAAATGGACTTGTGTTGTTCGTCTATTTCGTGATTATATGCGAAAACAACGAATTCACAACAGTAAAATATAGCAACTCACTCCTCATGTGGGGCCATCCAATATGGCGTCGCTTACAAATTAGGGCGTAACTTCCGGCTTCAATTTCTGGAGGCGCTCAGATAATAGATGCTCTATCCAGTCTCTTATATAGATCAGTGGTGAGCACAGCATTACCAGAAATTTGGGTCATTTGTTTTATTCGCCTAATAATATAATTATGTATTCTAGAATGTCTAATGAGTGTGATTCTACAGTACTGTATTCTAGTGTTTCTCATTATTCAGGTCATTGAGTTCTTTAGAATTCGCCTAAATCGTGCACGAAAAGGACTGTGAAATCAAGCAAGTTCAAACGCTTTTGGAAGTACTATGCTAGAGACAAATGAGGATCTTTATGTGCTCTCGAAGTAGACTGACTCGTGCCGAATGCAACGCGAGTCGGGCACTTCGCATCGCCCGTAACGTTGTCGGTCAGTTTGGCCAATTTCTAGAACCTGTTTGCAAAAGACTACTATGGCTAACACCATGGATAGTGGCGCTTTCAGTGCAAAAATAAAACGAGCTAGGGAAGTACTTTGTCGCCGAAGTAAGCAAATGTTTTTTAGTTATAACTGTTCCTTAGTCCATGCTGAAGTCAAATAGAGTCGGGCAAAGAAGAAATATATTACGGTTTAAGCAAAATTTGAATTATTATGTGCTCTCTTTATTATTTACTGTTGAGAATCTCCATTATTATGGTCCTTATTACGCACGCGCGCCACCATCTTGTCCCAAATTTCTGGTAATGGGAACCCATCTTGGCAGGGCGTGGGTACTCTGTGGCACACTCGATCGTGGTGTGTTTAGGAAAATAATAAAGGGATGAAACACGAATTCTTCCTTGTTTTGAACATCGTTTTAAGCGGCTATAGGTATTAAAATTGTGATAATGATTCATTTATCAAAATATAAATCAAAATGATGCAAAATCTCAACTTTTAGCCGTGATTTTGCAGCTAAATTACATATCGTATTTTCGGGAGATGTGTTCCAAGTAGCTAGGACACTACATCATTGTTGACACTTCGGATGGCTACGAAATCCTACGATAAGCTTTTCGGATAAAGCGGGAACTCTCAGGATTATTGATTTATTGCACATTGATCTGACTCTGAGTTTCAGTAGGTTTCAGTATTCCAACGGTGGCCCCCGACGATACGAGATGTCCTGGCTACTTGCGGAACACATTCCACGTTGAACGTTTGGTGTTTCATCCCTTATATTTTTTCCTCTCCCTCCCCCCCTTTCCCCCCGTTTTTTCCTCGTTTCCGGTAACCGTTTTCCGTATTTTTTTAAATCCCCTGCCACAGTCCCCCGCGCGTTTTTCGAGTCCGCCACAGTGCCCACGTGCTGCCAAGATGGGCTCCTAGTGTGGAGTGAGTTCTATATTTTCCTCTTGTGAATTCGTTGTTTTCGCATATAATCACGAAGTAGACGAACAACACAAATCCATTTTGGTATTTCAAGCAACGGGACACATCATGGAACTATGGAGGACCTAAGAATGTGAAGGGAAACTGAATCGTAAGTAAATAAGTTGATATTTTGACGAAATTTCGAAGCGGACGGAGAGCTCCCGGAGGGTTATTTACTAAGGAAACGGGAAACCCAACATTGCAAACGGCCGGTGGTTAATAAACTGATATGTAGGATAGAAATGTGAGATAATACTGTAATTGTAGAATGTTCACAATCAAGTAGATCATTTTAAAAAGCCGAAGGACGTGTAAAATTATGGCACAGAAGATAGATTGGCTTGTAGTAGATTTCGACAAGCAGCATATCATTGGCAACATAGGAGCATTTTAATACTCTATAAGTTTGTAATATTTATGTTTGGTGCCTTCCATAGAAGTAACTGTAGCATGAATCATAACAAGGACGAGCCAGTTTGTTTAATATAAGTCATGTATATTAAACGTGTTGTGTTGGCATTTAAGAAATTAAGTTGTCAACATTGTTTCTTAACAGCTGAGCTATTTTACTCCCTGTCATTTTGATGAAAAAATTGTTTGTAAGTATCTGTAAAATTGAATGTGATATTTATATGTTATGTTGTAGGTTAAAATGAAACAACTATGAAGGAAGAACTTAAAGGTGAAGAAACGTGACAACTTAATACAGAATATAATTGAACTGTGTCCGATTAATATTTAGTTTTCAAACTTTGTAAATGATTTCATTAAAGAAAATTTTACAATTCATGACAGCATTTTGTCTTCTGTAGTTTGATTCTGTATCTACTTCTATATTCTCTGGATCTTGTATGTTATGAAAATTGTGGCAGAATTAAACACAAGGCCAGTGTTGGATTTTATAAATTCAAAACAAATCAGGCTAATATATATGATAAACTCCACAATGATGTGGCGGATAACATTTGCATTCCTTCATTCGGTCCTTTAGCAGTATATATATTTCCATATTCTGAGTAAATTCTGAATGAGAACGGCCTTCGTCTGTTCAAAGTTGTCATCACTGACACTGGGAGTTCGCTCCACCGAACTCGCAAATTTCCTTTTTTCCCAACATTTTGGGGCTAAACAACTACAAGTTTTCTCCTCAAATGCTTCACGTATCCTTTCTTCCTCGTGATAAAAAAGTTTGTCCGAACCCGAAGGAGAAAAATGCCTTAATATATAGTGAAAGTGGCCATCCCATTCTCGTCCCCAGAGCCTCTCCCGTGCTGGCGTGCGGAAAAGGCTCTGGGGGAATCCATAATCATCGCGATCTGATTGGTTGTTCAAATTCAAAGGCCTATATATAACGGAGCTTAGTGAATGTTTATAAATAAACAGTATTTGAGACACGAAAACTGACAACGAAGCACAATTCTAATATAGTTCTAATCCGAACAATTTAATCGAACGTTTTTCAAAGCAATCAACCCGTTTCCCCTTATATAATTAAATCAAACACAGAAGACAGACAGCAATTTGAAATCGATAGGCGATAGACAGCACACTGCAGGCTGTTAGAAGTAAATATACAAGTCAAATATACAAGTCAAATATACAAGTCAAATATAAACGAACGGTGCAACAAATTAAAGAGAACTACCTTCACTAAAAGAGGCCGTATTAAATACGAAGAAATTCCGACACGGCTATATTGCCAAGCTCTGAAGCGAACTCGTAAATCTTAATGTATTTTGCCCCATCGAGTAAACGCGGCGATGATCCACACTCGACAAGGACCTTCATCTACCACAATCAGAAGTGTTCCAAAGTCAAACGAGTCAATACGAGACAGAATAGAAAACGAAAGGAAAATTATATTCCAAACAACTGTCGAGGATCTCGTGTCCAACTCCCAAACCGCGAACTTAAACGCATGCGCTTTAGAAAGAACACCAAAGAATCTTGGTGTTCCGGTTTTGGATTCTCCCAGAGCCTTTTCCGCGCGCCTGCACGGGAGAGGCTCTGGGGACGAGAATGGGGCCATCCAACATGGCGGCAACCTCGTACCCAGGCTCTTATCAACCCGGTATATCATGGACACGTGACTACCAAGATCTGGTTGTGACAAATTTTGTTTGGACCGGGGTGGGGTAGCGATGATTTAAAGCTTCTTGCCTGAAAGATTTTACCGTTTGACAAAATACTTCGATCTTGGATTCAAGAGTTCAGCGCTAAGTGGGTACAATATATATGGCTATGATTTCTGATTTAATATGTTCACAAGAAACGGGTGACGTACGAGGGACTGACGGCGAAGAAGAGCGAAAAGCAATGACGGCAGGTGGTAAATATTTTCCCCGTTTCAAATTCGGATTCCTTATCTAGCTGCTCAGGGTTTTTTGTTATAATGCTATCCTTGCACACACTATACTTGTTTTGATGTGAATACTACGCAAATTATCGACGTGTGGAGCGGAGAGAAAGTCTTATACAGTTTACACTGCGTCGTTGAACCCACTTGAACTAAACGGAGACAGAAACTGATTCGTCTCGCACAGGACTAGGCAAATTTTTGATATAAACAAGTGAAATATACAAAGATATTCAGTACTCAAACTTGAGGGCTGCTTATTAATTTCACAGCAACGAAAAATTATCTGCAACGTACATCACACCAAATAAATCGTAAAAATACAAAGCGCTGAGATATTTTCCTCGGGGTTGTTTATCCAAATTAAAACTTCAGACTGCCATCTGGGTAAATGTCGACGATCGTCGGTCCGAATGCTTCGAATTTCTCTCTGCTCTACACCTCGGTAATTTACGTATAATACTCACATCAAAACAAGTTGTGTATAAGAATAAGCATTATAGTCGAAATCTTGAGCAGCTAGAGAAGGAATAACTTAGGTGAATTTGAAATGATGAATTATTTACCGTCGGCGATCTGCTTCTTTGCTTCGCTTCTCTGCGGATATATCCAGTCTCTTATATAGATCAGTGGTGAGACGGCAGTATGCATTCACAGGCTTATGCAAACAGGCGGAACCGGTGTCAACTATGGGGCGCCAAATGTAAAAAAAATTGTTTAGGGCAAAAATGTGTTGATTTTACCATTATTTACCTATATAATACGTTATTAGTAAACAATGTTTCTATCTGTGTTAAGCAATCTATAGATTATTTATAAATAATCTATGGATTGTTTACAAACAATCCCTGGATGGTTTAGTGGAAAAGTATTATTTATTAAATAATCCAGGGATTGTTTATAAACAATCTGGGGATGGTTTAGTAAACCACGGATTGTTTGCTAAATAATCCCCGGATTGTTTATAAATAATCTAGGGATGGTTTAATAAACCATGACTTGTCTATTACACAATCCATGGATTGTTTATAAATAATCCAGGGATGGTTTAATAAACCACGAGTTTTGGTTAAATAATCCAAAGATTATTTGCGCGCGCCAAATTTAAAAAAGATGGCTGCCCGCCAAATGTAAAAAACTATAGCATACAGGAAGGAGCATGGGTACTAGCGTATTGCGTGCCGGGGGGCGGGGGCGTAAACAGCACCAAAAGGCGCCAATGTTATTAGTGTCGCCTTTGTGTATTAAACCTTTGTCATTTTACTATTGAATATTTATCAATTATTGGACGAGTCGGAGCAAAATATCATGATTTGTCAGTGGCGAGCTACTAGTTATTTGCCGATGCCGAAGGCAGAGGCAAATAACTAGTAGCGAGACACTGACAAATCATGATATTTTGCGATAGACGAGTTCAATAATTGATTTATCATTCATAAAATAGTTCAAAATTTGAAATGCCTGAAGTAAGAGATCGCCACTCTTCTCTCTGTCTTCGGCATACTAAAATCTTCGTAAAACTTACTTTTTGTTGGCACGAGTCTTGCTTTTTATCTCACTAAAACTTCCTTTGAACTATTTCTTTTCTGAAGTATATTGTCGTTATGGATGCTTCCAAATACTCTCGATTATTTCCTCGGATAGCTGAAGAACTAGCCGCCATGTTTACGAAAATTATTTGCCGTCAGCAGTGTTACCGCTAGTGCGCATGCTCATAAAATTATTTGCAGCAGAAAATTATTTGCACTCAGTTATTTGCAGGTAAATTAACCAATCAGAATGCCGGATAGAAACGAAATGAATGATAATAGTAATTCATCGGGAAATAACGTTACCAACGTCCTTCATGAAATCGCACGGCTCATACAGTCTGTGACGAACAGTCAAGGCTTTAACACGAAAGTAGAGCAGAAAGGCAGCCTTCCACATCGACAACCTGCGAATACAGCCGACGGAGATGGTGACAATCTTGTCAAGATCTTGCAAAATCTTGTAAGTCTTGTAAGATCTTATAAGATCTTATGAAAGGATCTTATAATTAAGATAAATCTTGCCAAGATCTTACAAGATCTTGTAAACTCTTGTAAGATCTTATGATAAAATCTTATAAGAAAAATCTTGTAAGATCTTATAAGAGTTTACAAGTTTATGTAATTTGAGTAAAATCAATCTTATATCAGATCTTGTGAGATCTTATAAGATGTTTTTAAAGAAGTTTAGAACAACTGTTTTTGAAATGTAACAATTCAAACTGGTCACCGTATGTAGGTTTATATTTTAATTTTTTGATACACAAAGTATAATATGATATACTGTGTACGCCATGGCAATAAAATGCAATTTAATTGTATAAATTCTTTGACATACAATAAAAAAATCCTGTTATATAATATCAACTGTTACTGATATCACAGCTAGTATAACATATATGCACAGGCTCATTGCATGTGTATATCTGATATTGTGAAATCTGATACAATATTTATCTGCACAATATATACTACTAAATATTGTGTACGACCATCTTGTAAGATCTGATTGTGTAGTCCTTGATACAGATTATATAGAAAAAAAACTTTGACGAGATATTAAAAAAATCTTACAATATCTTATACGAGCCTACAAGATCTTACAAGATTTTGTGTTCAATCTTGTAAGATCTTATACGACCTTGTGTAAGATCTTGTAAGATCTTATAAGATCTTCTGTTCACTCTTGTAATATCTTGTAAAATCTTGTGAAATCTTGCAAATTCTCATAAGATACGGTATATCTGTTTTTTGAACTGGAGAATTGCCCTCGACTGGCGCAGACGACCTCCTCCTCACATATTTATTAGGTGTTTGTGGTGTATCTGTTAAGCTGTTTTCCGAATCTGATCCTTCACATCGTAACAAGTGCGCCATAGCTGGCCCTTTTACTAATTTGGGTAGATTGCAGCACTCAACATACACTTTCTTTTGGCTTGCACCGGCCTCCACCGGTTTTAAAAAGGGACAGAAAGGTGTGGAGGAAAATCTGTCAAACACTAACAGATATCGGAAGTTTGTATTTGCGCGATGAGATCCCTGGAGGCTGAGGACTGTGACAAAAAATGTCCTCGCACAAACTGGATATTATTTTATTAAGTATTATTTGTCTGCTGATATTTCAATTCGATTGATATAAAACGTTTCAATTTCAAACAAATTTGACATGATTGATATCGCAAACCTTTTTCGGTGCTATGCGCGTGCCCATATACCACGTGTCGGCGGTTGTAAATCACGTGAGCGCATACGTCATCGTTCACACATTCTTCTATTGTATGTTGGTCATATGCTCTATCAGCTGGCAATCGTTATCGACGCACTTCGAAGTGTTCAGTGTTCTTTCTTTAAATTTTGAAACATGATTTCAAGACGACTTCAAAACAAGACACGTGTAGATAAGTTAAATATTATTCGTTACAGTATTTCATATTTTATGGCAATTACTATTTAGAACAGGCTGCTGAGAACATCGTCATAACTCGCTGTTATAGATTTTGCGATGATTGGAAGCTGAAAATATGAAAGAGTGGTAGGTATTTTGTATTCTTTGAGAACGAGGGAACTTATAGCATCACATGTGAGAATTTCATCAAGGGAGACCCCAAGAATTTGGTCATAGGTGGACCTGTAGATGTTCGACATGGGAAAAGAATATTCACTGAGAAACTCGTAAGTCAAGGTAGCGAACTAAATTTAACATTTACTGCTTTGTCTTCGATAGTACACATATGCATGACCCTATAGGGTAATATATGTGTCAGACTTGTACGAAAAAATAAATTAAGGCAGGATCAATTTCGTTTAATTTTATAAGCACAAGTATTTCTTAGATCAAGCTTGTCATGTTTCCTTTATTCTATCTCAAACGGCAGACTTTGTCTTGAAATATCGGTAATTTATAGTAGGCCTACCATGCGTTAGGCGACGTTTAAAATGACCGCGCTGTCACGGTGCTCGTTTATGATTTGCTGATAAATGTTGAAAACGTCATGTTATTTCATATATAGGTCCTTTATATTGTAAGTGAATTATATCGTTGAAGTACCAATATTAAAAAGTTAAAACGAGTAGACACGTTTTAAAAGCATGGCAACTTGAAATTCACAGATTGCCATGTAAAAGCATGTGAATATTTTGCCCCCAATATCTATAGTTTTTATAGAAAAGATATAAGAACCACGATCAGGTTTAAACATACTTAAATAGTACTAGACAAGACGTTCTCTGATCAAAAATTTTTATTGTAACGAGCTTTCGGCTGTCAGTCTACAGCCTTCGACGTTTATTCTGACATTTTTAAATCTATTTATAAACGGCTTTAGTCACTTTTATTAGTCACTTTAATCAGTGTTCCGCTTCTTTGTTTTTGACTGCTTTTAGTTTTCCGCTTGTATAATAAAGATATTTAATTTCCTTTTTTCTTTAACCCGTCGAAGGCTGTAGACTGACAGCCGAAAGCTCGTTACAATAAAAAATTTTGATCAGAGAACGTCTTGTCTAGTATTATTACTCGGGCTACTGTGGTAGCCGAGTCTAGGTATCGGTGGAGTTTCTGTATTTTTATTTTTCTTGTCGACAAATTGCAATTATTGCATCATCCCAATAGGCTTCGCGAAACCACGCGGCGGCGGTGTATCATGGCTGATTTTCATGCAGGAGCGTGCAGGAGTCGTGCGTTTTTTCTCCGGGTGACGGCCTTTGGTTGTGTTGTTCGAAGTGAATTTGTGTTTTAATGATAAACACGCTCACAATGCTTACAATAGACTATAGTAGACCTGGGTTGGTCGGCGATCTCGATAACCGTACGCTGAAAATGTGTAGTACTCGATCAAACTTTATACGAAAATTCTCGATCAATGTGTTCATATTAATTAAATTGTCCTGAAAATGTTGCTCAAATGCTGTAAATCAAAGAACAAAGAAAGTTGATAAAGCCAACTTGCAAGTGAAAGGTAAACATGCTGTGTTTTACATCTTCATCGAGGTTGACATTTAACTGAACTACTTGTGTCTGTGATCCTGTGAATGCTGTATGTTGTTTCCTTTATTTTTGCTACCATTTCAATGTTTTGGTACACCAGTATATGGCTGCCATTTCAATGTTTTGGCACACCAGTATGGCCACCATTTCAATGTTTTGCTACGCCAGTATGGCCACCATTTCAATGTTTTGCTACGCCAGTATGGCCACCATTTCATTGTTTTGGTACACCAGAATGGCCACCATTTCATTGTTTTGGTACACCAGTATGGCCACCATTTCAATGTTTTGCTACGTCAGTATGGCCACCATTTCACTGTGTGGGTACACCAGAATGGCCACCATTTCATTGTTTTAGTACACCAGTATGGCCACCATTTCATTGTTTGGGTACACCAATATGGCCCGACCATTTCAATGTGTTGGTACACCAGTATGGCTGGCATTTGATTGTTTTGGTACACCAGTATGACCACCATTTCATTGTTTTGGTACGCAGTATGGCCACCATCTCATTGTTTTGGTAAACCAGTATGGCCACCATCTCAATGTTTTGCTACACCAGTATGGCTAGGTTTCGCCTTGGTTTCTGTGTTTTTATTGTTCATAGTTCGTATTAATCGTCTTTGTTATGTTGTATATATTTTAAGTAGCCCGAGTTTACGCCTAGCGGGCGTCTTGTTTAAGTATAGTTTTTATGTCGCGTGGGAGACGAATTGCGCCGTGGCGCCCCGCACAAATTAGCATGACTTAACTGAGGATAATTTATCGCTGAGAACACAAAGAACACTAGACGACAGCGATTTTTTCGTTTTATAAGCAAATAAATTGTTTCTAAAACGTAGATATTTTGGGCGTCGTTTGGGCTAAACCATGACATGTGCTTTCGCTGTTGAAATCAGTTTATTAACAGTTGAGAAATGGGAAATTTAATCTCATTGCTAACTATTGCGTCTTGTTTGCCGCGTAATTCAAAGTGTCCGGCCCTTTAGGTCATAGGACTGAAAGGTGGCAATATGCTGCAATGAAAAAAGCGAAGTATACGTTTACAACGTTTTTCTAGAGTGAACCATAAGGTGAAGTGACCAGTGACCACGCAAATGTATAGATAGCTGGATATAATAAAAACTTTACATAGTTTTTGATTTTTCTTCAGTTCACTCGGAAAGTTTGATCTTTGCTAAAAACGTTTGATCTTTGCTAAAGTTTGATCTTTGCTAAAGACACCAACGACTAAAATCTCGACTAAAACTTAGACAGAAAAGTAGACAGATAAGTTGATAGACGTATCTATCAACTATTTCTATATTTTCAAGAAGCTGTTACCCATTACGACAAAGCTTAATGTACAAATATACTCCCATCTTTATAGGGCCAAAAGACAAACTATAGAAATTCTTCAAAGTACCATGGAAGGACTTCTGAACAAAGGATCGATCTACCAGTAAAGGTAAAAACATGTAATCAAGATTGTACTGTAACGAGACTTGGTAGCTGTCAAAAGTACACGAAATTATATTTTGGAGACTCTTGAAATCCTGACTTTATGGAAACACGGCACTGAGAATACATTAGTACCTCAGCTAAACATTACAATAAGACTGAATACATGAGTGCTACTGATATCAGTATTTTTTACAGATAATTATACATTTTTAACTTGATGCATGCATGCATGCATGTACATTCATCATTCGTGCAATAAACCTACATAGCCGTGCTGCTATTTGGTTTCTTACTAATATATGAAACAGTTTTTACTTTTTATATTATTTTAATAGCTTCAATGAAACATGTTTCCAAAAAGAATCGACATAAAAGGCTTAAAGTAGAATCTTCCGATGAAGAATCAGACGATAATGAATCTAATGACAATGATCAAGTCCGAGTAGAAGAAGAAAGGCTAGAAAAAGTGCTGAAAAATCTTGACGATAATAATAATAATAATAATAATAATAATAATAATAATAATAATAATAATAATAATAATAATAATAATAATAAAAATAATAATAATAAAAATAATAATAATAATAATAATAATAATAATACCAATACCAATAATAATAAAACAAAGTAAACCTTTCTTAATTTATTCATCTAATAGATTGTTCTTTCTGCTTTTATTTAGTAGATGTTCTTCGTATCAAGTATGGCGACAAACTCAACAAGTCTCACCAGCAAATCATTGATGCATGCAACCAAACGTGCCGAGCGGTGAATGGATGCAAAACCAAAAACCAATGAGGAAAATAAAGAAAATTAATACATTGAATGTTCAAAACAAAACTTATTATTAATTAAAACTGAAAATTGTAGAAAATTCTTTATTAAACAACTTTGCACTAATGTTATGTTCTTGTTTGCTTAATTTAAATTACAAATATTATATATTTACATGTACATTGGAAAGAAAGATCTTGCAAAATCTTGTCAGATCTTGTAAGATTATGTAAGATCTTGTGAGATCTTACAAGATCTTATAAGATTATGCAAGATCTTGTAATATTATGCAAGATCTTGTAAGATCTTTCAAGATCTTATAAGATTATGCAAGATCTTGTAAAGTCTTACAAGATCTTATAAGATTATGCAAGATCTTGTAAGATTGTGCAAGATCTTGTAAGATCTTGTAATAAGATATTGAAAGGTATGACAGCTGATCTTGTTAGTTTTGTGTACTTTTTAACTTGCAAGGGCTTATAACACGTGTAAGAACTTACAAGATTTTGTATGATTTTGCAAGTTCTTGATCAGATCTTGACAAGATCTTGATAAGATCTTGCATGATCTTACAATTTCTTGCAAAGATCTTGCAAGATCTTACCTAAGACCTTACAAGATCTTATCAAGATCTTATTAAGATCTTGTAAGATCTTAGGTAAGATTGTCACCTGGGTTATTTATAAACAATCCCTGGATTATTTAATGAACAATACTTTTCCACTAAACCATCCAGAGATTGTTTGCAAACAATCCATAGATTATTTATAAATAATCTATGGATTGCTTAACTCAGATAGAAACATTGTTTACCATAATGTATTATATAGGTAAATAATGGTAAAATCAACACATTTTTGTCCTAAACAATTTTTTTTACATTTGGCGCCCCATAGTCAACCGATATAAATCGCCGTATGTCGGTTATATGACTGGTCAATTAATTTAATTTGACTGGACTAAACCCATCGTATCAACCACGCCGCTCTTGTATTACATAATCTGATGCTCTCATAGATTTGAAGCGAGTTTGACTGGCATTGTTAGATAAACAAAATACATAGATTTGACTCAACACAAGAGCGACGTCGACTCGTTACTTTTTGGCTGATTATCCAACATGCATTGCTCGATACATTTCACCAAAATTGTTTGCCGAATTTGCTTTGAGCATGTAACGGTGCATATATGGCGTCGTTTCAAGCTATACAAGATAAAAAAGATTACCATAATTTGGTTTGCGATTATAAAAATAACGAAGAGCGTGGCATATATATTACGTTTTCGAGGTAATGTACTGGACAGTGCGACTGTGAGCAATGTGAGGACAAGGATTGCTTTAAAAAGCGCCATGACAAACCAATCTTCGTTATCTATAAAAGAACACAAACAATTATACTACAAAACAAAACAAAACACCAACTAAACTAATGACGTAACCAATGTAATATAAATGTAATATAATGTAAGATCGCGTAAGCGTGAAATCAGCATTAAACTCAGCATTGAACATTACGCCAATTTAGTGACCTTTATGTTACATACTGTTTTTGGTATATATATATATATATATATATATATATATATATATATATATATATAATTAATTCTTTGAACGTTTTCATGGCGATAAAGTAATATAAATAAGTTTTGTGGAAACACCACGTAAAATATTTCTTTGCTAAGCTTTCGGCCTGTTGACTCAGGCCTTCATCAGAGCAATGACAACAAGTTGTTGGCTCACGTCATTTATAAACTAAGCAACTGATCAATTAAATCACGTAAGAATACAATGGCGTATCACGTTAATTTTATTAATTAGAAAACAAAATCAAGAATGTTCTCCGAATAGGGCACGCCACGTGCCATTTAATGGCTGTCCCTCCTGAGAAATAGTGTGATGTTTGGCGATCTCAATGGATTCTCTAGTTCTTCGCGTGAAGTATTGCTTGTCGCTGGCTAAGAGTGATGACTCTTCCCACTTAACACTATGGTCATACTTCCAAGCGTGTTTGGCAACAGCAGACTTTTCTTGTTGCGCTTTTATGCAACATGTCACGTGTTCCTTCAGGCGAGTTGAGAGATTCCTTCCCGTTTCTAGTCCGATGTAAACCAAGCCACACTCACAAGGAATGCGATACACTCCAGGCTTAGATAAGCTATCCACTTCATCTTTATGTGTGAAAAGTACCTTGAACAATTTGTGTTGACTACTGTGAAATACCTTCATTGCTCTGATGAAGGCCTGAGTCAACAGGCCGAAAGCTTAGCAAAGAAATATTTTACGTGGTGTTTCCACAAAACTTATTTATATATATATATATATATATATATATATATATATATATATATATATATATATATATATATATATATATATATATACATTTGGGTGCTTAGATAACTAAATACATGAAAGCTTCTAGGACAGCGTCGGCCACGGTTGAAATCCAAATATTACCAGGGTTAAGTCACGTTGGCCTGAAAAAAAAGAGAAAAATCTTCTCGACGTTTCGAGCGAAGGCCCTTCGTCAGGAGAAATTATGCCAACCACTCCTTTTCCAACATGAAAATCTGTGCCATTCAGCCCATTACAGGTTGTAACGATACTCGTCGTAAACAAGAAATGCGTCTCATTTACAAACTTGGTACCATTCACCCTCACGGCCTCAATGAGCGATTCTCTTTCATTTAGCTCACTCCACCACCATATTCCACCCCTTTTCCTTAACCTTTTCCCGATGATTTAAATAGTAATTTATAACCTGTTTCTTTGCCTATTTGCAGGTAGCTGACCCACAAATTGGGTCAGCACCTGCACACAGGCTAAAATTACATATTAATTTATTTGTTTACTTTGTTTTTATTGGCTTACATGTGTTCACGTGATTCCCATTGTAGCTCTGCTATAAATACGCGTGACCACATGTGAGTTGTTTACTAATTTCTCCTGACGAAGGGCCTTCGCTCGAAACGTCGAGAAGATTTTTCTCTTTTTTTTCAGGCCAACGTGACTTAACCCTGGTAATATTTAAATACATGAAAGGTGTACAAGACTGAGTTCCGAACCCGGAATTCAGGAATGGCAAAAGTTGCTTTAAGGTGGCTCCATACAGTTTCTTGAAACATGGAAAACACAAGTTTGAGAGTCCAAAACACGTACATAAACAATTCAGAAAAAGAATAAAACTAAATGTTATGCATAATTAAACAGTCTGACAATCAAAAACTGTTACCAAATTTATAACAACAGTTGATGCTATGGCAACAATGACGTTTCAAAATGGCTGCCAATTACCCTTCAAACTAATTTAATTCGAAAAAAACTTTGGTGACCCCCCTTTTTTTTTTCATTAAAATTTTTCTTGAAGTATTTGTAATCAATAGGCCGATTTTAAAAAAATTCTGTAGAACGAATAATTTTTTCCCCGGAAAAATCATGTTTGTTAATTTTTTAAAAATTTCGTTCTACAGAATTTTTTTAAAATTGGCCTATTGATTACTCATACTTCAAGGAAAGTTTTAATGAAAAAAAAATGGGGGTCACCAAAGTTTTTTCCGAATTAAATTAGTTTGAAGGGTAATTGTCAGCCATTTTGGAACGTCATTGTTGCCATAGCAACAACTGTTGCTATTTATTTGGTTACAGTTTTTGATTGTCAGACTGTTTAACTATGCATAACATTTAGTTTTATTCTTTTTCCGAATTGTTTAATCACGTGTTTTGGACACTCAAACTTGTATTTTCCATTTTTCAAGAAACTGTATGGAGCCACCTTAAATAAAAGGAAAGAGCTGTTTACAACAAGAATCAACAAGGATCACAAAAAGAGGATTTTGAAAAACTTATGCGGAGCATATTGCGCTGTATGGATGGATGGGAGCGGAGATAATACCTTGGCCTTGGGTACGAGGTTGGACAAGAACCTGCCATCTAGCGGCAGAACAACACCCATGATGACGATGATCAGTGAAAACATGTACAGAGCTGCGAAAGGCAGTGTTTTGAATAGCGCGTATAATGAAAAGGTGGTGAACTGCCAAAATTAGTTTTAATAACGAAATCAGACCGACGTTTCGAGCGGAGGCCTTCATCAGAGTGAAATGTGACGAAATGAAGTAAAGGAAAACAGGGGTTATATATGCCAAAGGGAGACGTAGCCATGATCAAATGTTTGGGAGTATTAAACAAACTAACAAATAATGCGGAGATGCGAAAATGTTGAATCATTTGCTATTTTTACAATTGATTAGTAATAAGATACGAGCTAACATTATGCATTCAGACTGCGTTCACACGAGTCCGGTGTAGAAGATAAACGGTAAAATGTGGTTACGTTCACACGAATCCGTCATAATTTAACGACGCTTTGAAGGCGCTCACACGACACCGGCACCTTCTGGTGTACATCCAGTATTTCAGTGCTGTGCACTGTTTAAATAGCCATATCTCGTCAAAAGTAAATGGAAACGAGGAGAAATTCAAAGAATATTATCCCCCAAGGTGTATATATAGTACATTCTAGTTTTCCAATTTTAGTCTTTCCGTTAGGAACTCACCTTATTGACTTCATTTTCTCCAGGGGGGCCGGAGCCACGGGGGCAGCTGCCCCCCCCCCCCCCCCGCCCTCACGCTGCGGGGACAGAGCGGGGGCAACAATTGCCCTTTTTCGTACGAGGGATATTTTCTACAGAAAGTACCATTCGTATTATCGTATTAGATTACTGTTGTACTAACATAGAAAATGTCTTACAAGCTAGTTTATTGCTTCAGATCGCGGGGAGGGAGCAAACTAATTTGACCTTAGGTTACTTCTGTCTTAATTCTGCTCAGACCTTTTTAACTTGGTGAGTGTTTTGTGATTTCGTTAAGGATGTCATGTTTTACCTTGGCTGACATTATCTGATTAACATCATTAACCGGTCATTAGAAGGTTGCAGGTTCGAACCCTGTCCATGGGGCTCAAATCTTTTTTGAATAATTGAGCTTGACGAACGTCCACCGAACGTCTGTTACATGCATGTTATGTATAATTTATGATGTCATGTTTCCTTAAATGTAAATAGGAATGTAGCATCAATATGTACAATTCAGTCGCTGAATTTACTTTTTCAATACATTGCAATTTATTATATAATGGCTTTTGGTTATTTTATGCTATACAGCAAAATTGACGAATATTAATTACCACATGCAAAAATTAATGCTGAGAAAAAGTGCCCCTTTTATATGGCTGCCCCCGCCGCCTTAACTAGCTTAATTCCTGCGCCCCTGATCTTCTCCTATTTACACTGCCCAGTCATTGTTGTAAAATAGCAGCACAAGTTCTTAGCAGAAGCTTTCCGAAATCGAGAAGACAAATAAAGTTTTCCATCGCTGAAAAATACGCCAGCCGTTTGGTTAGGAGCCGAAACTGGGTACTAAAGCGGAGTGAAAAAGTGCCGGATCTTGTGTTCACACGACACCGCCAAGGGTTCCGTTTTCATTTCGCTTCGTCTAGAAATCGTTTTCAAAATGCTCCGGTTAGAGCGCCGTTTTCACACAATTTCGATCCGGTGCCGTGTGAACGCAACGGCGTTTTGTGACTTTTTAGCGCCGTTTTCAACTCGCTCCGGACTCGTATGAACGGAGTATCAGACGATTTTACTTGTGACAATTAGCAGAAAGCTACAACTGCATGGGAATGCAAACAACCCTTCTCTAGTTAAAAGTACACATTTTCTTAGAAATAATGATACATGAGATGTGGCACTTCCAAAGTCCAAAAGTGAACTCGTTGCAAGAAGGCTATGGCACTAGACTATTTTACCCTGGCTAACACTATAGACTGTTTCACTCTGGCGAACGCTAACTATTTTACAATGGGCTAACACCAAACTATGTTACTATGGCTAAAACTAGACTATTTTACTCTGACTAATAGCAGATTATTTTGCTCTGGCAAACGCGAAACGATTTTGCTCTGCATGCTAACGCGAGACGATTTTGCTCTGCATGCTAAAGCCAGACGATTTTTATCGTGACAAGGAGAAAGCTATAAATATCTTGTACATGCACTACCTCAAATCTAAAATTACCATTCTCCATTAAAAGTGTACGTTTGTCAGGACACCTAAATATATAATCTTAGGAATAATTAATGGTGCACATCTGGCATTTCCATACAGCCCCAAACGATAATACCTGGAATGAATTAGCTTTAGATATATAAAATAAAATGCGAAAACACAAATACCTGTTACTGTTAATTTACTGAATAATACCAATCCAAAATCCTCGTTCTGCTTTGAACCGAGTTCGATGGCAACTGTGCAGACAAGACTCATGGAGGGTATTTTTCTACCGTCTGGAAACGGATATGTCAAGACACCGATATATCATCGTTCTATTCTGGAATGTGTCATATGATGAGTGTAGTGATGATACATAGACCATGATTTCTATAGCCTTTCAGACACTTGTATCCATTTGTAAATTAGTTAATTAACCGTTTATCTGTACTGAAGATGGCATAAGTTTTGCCAAAACATGTCTACAATTAAAATATTACCAGGGTTAAGTCACGTTGGCCTGAAAAACAGAGAAAAATCTTCTCGACGTTTCGAGCGAAGGCCCTTCGTCAGGAGAAATTAGTAAACCTAATTAGTAAACCTAATTAATTACTAATTTCTCCTGACGAAGGGCCTTCGCTCGAAACGTCGAGAAGATTTTTCTCTGTTTTTCAGGCCAACGTGACTTAACCCTGGTAATATTTGGATTTCAACCGTGGCCGACGCTGTCCTAGAAGCTTCTACAATTAAAAGATTTGTCGTATATTTGAAGTTTATCATAGCTTTGGTGCTTGTTAGAACATATGGAAATATTATCTACAACTTAGCCTAGCACAAAATTATCAAGGAAAGTTATCCTTATCTGACCTAAGAACCTTCGAACAGCTTTCGATCAAGAAACGCAAGGCCAATGCAGCATGTCTTAAGGACTGTCAGTCTTTCGGTGTCGTTCTGAAGGTCGTCTGCTTTCCGCTACCAAACGTTAATCAACGAACTGCTATTATCAAACGCGCTCGAGAACAACCAAAATTGAACAACGACCTCTGTAAGAAAAAGAATGAACTGCGTCAGAATTTAAATTCATTGGATTGGCTTAGGGGCCGTTCACATGAATCCGGATTGAGTTTCAATCCGGATTGAACTCATTTCGCTTCTGATCAAACCCCTTTATTTGTTTACATGAAGCTGGATTGAGATTAGCTCATTCCGGATTGAGTTCAATCCGTTTCTCATTCCGGATTGAAATCTCATTCCGGATTGAAATTTCGTTCCGGAATCATGTAAACGCGGCGCGAGTTTCATTCCGGAATGAAAAACGTGAAAGAGAGGACAAGAACAAACAATGCATGCGCGCGTGTTTTCTAATATTTACGGATTTCAGGCGACAGGCGGATTTCAATCCAGAAACCCAATTCCCATGTAAACACGGATTGACTTCGCTTTTCAATCCGGATTGAAACTCAATCTGGATTCATGTAAACGACCCCCTATACTGACGTACTGACCAAAGCACTTAAAAAAGAATGTTGACAAACGTATCAATCAGATTCTACTGACGCACTGTAACAAACTAAGAAACTAAGAAACTAAGAAACTTAACAAAGAATAGAGCATTACCTTTTACCCATCAAGAAACCGTCACCAACCTATCGTCTCAGTCATAAATTTAAACCAGAAGAATTAGAACTGTAACGGAATGGACTTAGCTTCTCTATCAAACCGCCTCGACTAAACTCCTCAGACATATTAACCTCCTTTGAACTCATCCATCAATCGATGAAAGAAAAATTGAAGAATAACGAAGATCAGATCCACTTAAAAAACGAACTAGTTCATATGGCCCAAACCTATATTTCTTCCTACCGTCCTTTCTTCATTCTCGCTTGTTAGAGCATATGGATATATTTTTAGAATTGGATCAGTTGACCTTCGCATTCGGTGTGATGTATATTATTTCAAACATCACCTACACACATATGCATGCACGTATTTAAATGTACTATTATTGAGTTAGAATTGCATGTGAATTGACAAAATTTATTGAAAACTTGCCAGAAAAAATATAATTAAAATTTAAGATAAGCGGATCCATAAAACAAATAGAGACTGGCGTTGTTATGTTGTTGTTATATACTGTTTTGTTGGGGTTTTTTTTTTGGTTTTTTTTGGTCGAGATATTGCCCCAAGAGGCTTTGCGAAACTGCAGTCTATGCATGTGACCCTGTTATTACTCGGGCTACTGTGGTGGGCCGAGTCTAGGTTTCGGCTCGGTTTTTTTTTTGTTTTTCCCCCCGTTCTGTGTCACCATGTCACGCTCTTAGCCTACTCCGCAGGCCTCTCTAATCAGAAAGCGCAGGCTCAAGTCAAGTGCGCATTTAACTTATTCCGCTGATTTTTCATGGCGGATTTTCATGTAGGAGTGGCGAGTTTTTTCTTCTCCTGACGCCTTTGGTTGTGTTGTTCGAAGTGAATTTGTGTTTTAATGATAAACACGCTCGCAATGCTTTTATACTATATAGTATAGACCTGGGTTGGTCCGCGATCTCGATAACCGTACGCTGAAAATGTGCAGTACTCGATCAAACTTTTACGAAAATTCTCGATCAATTTACATGTGTTATTAATTAAATGGTACTGAAAAATGTTGCTCAATGCTGTAAATCAAAGAGCAAAGAAAGTTGATAAAGCCAACTTGCAAGTGAAAGGTGAACATGCTAGCTGAACTGACTTGTGTCTGCGAATGTTGTATGTAAGCTTAAATGTATTGAGGTATTACTGTATTAATATTTGTGGTTTGCTTTATTTGCTTGTATTGTTTATTATTGTACTGATGTCTTGCACTAAAAGTCGATGTTATTAAACAGTTTATACATTACTTTCATCAAGTGTGTATTATTGTTTGGGTACACCAATATGGCCCGACCATTTCAATGTGTTGGTACACCAGTATGGCTGGCATTTCATTGTTTTGGTACACCAATATGGCCACCATTTCATTGTTTTGGTACACCAATATGGCCACCAATTCATTGTTTTGGTTCTATGGCTACGATTTCAATGTTTGGGGCATGTACATCAGTATAGCTGATGATACTAAACACCCGCTGACACTAAACACCCGTCTCTTCCTCTGTTCTTGCAATTAGGCTGGTTACCTATCCATCAGCGAATAAAGTTTTTTAGATGTTTGCTGGTTTATAAAGCATTAAACAATTTAACTCCTTCTTATATTACTAATCTAATCCAACCTTTTTCTCATATCCATAATATTAACACAAGAGGATCTCAAAATAATAAACTTATTTTACCAAAAGCAAAATCATTAGCTGGAAAACGCTGTTTTAAATTTTTAGCAGTAGTTGAATGGAACTCACTCGATGTTGATATCAGAAATGCTCCTTCTGAAATGACATTTCGAGCTAGGTACTTGAAGAAGGCATTTACTGACATGAACAACCACCTACAGGACAACTAATACTTTTTGTTAAATTTTATTTATATGGCATTTTTTTATTATTTTACACAACGAAGAACGCTAACTTAATTGTATATATACTTAATTAATATGTAGTCTTAATATCTTAATTGTATCCTTAGTGTGTAATAATTGAATGTAGTAATGTATGATAGACATGTAAATAGTAAAACTCTAATTATTTTAATCTTGTTATAGGGCCTAGATGAAAATTACGCTTGTAATTCTAGTTACCCTGGTTAAATAAAGTGTTATTATTATTATTATTATTATTATTATAGCCACCATTTCATTGTTTTGGTACACCAGTATGGCCACCATTTCATTGTACGCTTGTACTAATGTTAGTTTTGTTCTTGACATGGCATTTAGCAAATTCTTACTTTTACTCTGTCTATTATGGCACATGATTTTATTTGTCAAGTGGAGACCTCCTGGTAATCTTGCCTAGTAAAGGGTTAATAGTTGCATAATGTTTACAGGAAATGATTGATAAATTTTTTTGTGTGCACAGAATTCCCACCTTAATAATTATGTTGAACCAGAGTCGGACTGGCCCTATGTGCCATTGTGCCAATCACATGCGCCTCCTTAGGATGCCGTTACCGCGCCCCTTTCCCGTTCTATAATATTATATTTGACATGTAGCGCAAGTATGGTACAGCTAATAGTATATTACGATTAAATAATATTTTAGTACGCTTCACGCAGCAGACAGCCTGACATGAAGTAGTCACCTAATTAATGGTACACACAATGCGAGTTGATTGTCCATGACGACATGTCCTCATGATGTATGCCTTGCATGTTATGGTGTATTCCTATATAAAACGAGTATATTTGAATATTTTGTTTGGTATTAATTTTATATCCTTCAAAACTCTTTCAAACTCCTTCAAAATGCAGGAAATGCTATTTCAGAGACTCTATAACTCAAAACTTTCCGGGAGAGCATGTCCCCGTACCCACCCTGGAAGTTGGTCGCGCCTTCGGCGCTCCTTGCCCCACACGTAGTAAATATTGCTTGTTTTGCCCCCTTGTTAAATATTCTGAAAGAAACCCTGACGGCGCCTCTCTCCCGAATGGCACTGCCCCTAATACAAAGCCAGTCCGACTCTGTGTTGAACAAATTCAAATTTTTCTTGACAACTATCCTAATACCATTCAGTGGCGGCGCCAGGGTGACACAACTGGAGTGGAAAAACCGAGCGTCGAAGGCGTGAGAAACCTCTAGGGTGGTTCAGGGGCATACTTCCCCAGAAAATTTTGGAATCTAGAGTCCCTGAAACGCCATTTCCTGCACGTTGAGGGGTGATTTTACAGAATTCTGAAGGTTATAAAACGTCGTAAAAAATGCACAAAAGAAAACACATTTTAGGACTTTGAATATATTAATTCCATATTATCTCGATGAGGCGATTATGAAATTTCGCCCGAGTCCTTACTACTTCGTATCAGCGGAGGGGATGCGACCGCGCGTACTTCATGTAACCCTTCATGAAATGCAATAGTACTGCTAGTGATCACCAGCCGTGAGTGCCACTGACAAATATACAGAATTATATAATTATAGCCACAATCTTAAAAAGTCTCAATACTACTTCGCCCACCCCCACCCCACCCCAATGTTTTCTCCACGGATTTGGAAAAAATTAAGAAATCGATCTGGAAAAGAACTGGGGTGGACATATCCATCCTTGTCCACCCGTGGCGCCGCTACTGATAGCATTTGTTAGCACACAGGTTAGAATCATGGCGTATTGGATTATTTGCATAGCACAATCTTCCCATACCAGCCTGTACCACTGCCCACTATTAAGTAGCCCGACTTAACGCCTAGCGGGCGTCTTGTTAAGATTAGTTTAGAATTACATTGATGTTTCTTATCCAATTACGTCATGACGTTCTATGCATGCGATCAGAGCAAAAAGAGACACACTAGAGATCGTGAAGTGAACGTCGTATATTGTGATAGTGATTGTGAGTAAATTAAATCTTTATACTAGAAATTATTATCGCAAGTGAAGTGCTACCTCAAATGGGACAAAAACCTTTAGCCTCCTCCATAGACAACTCTATGCAGTCTGTGGCCACTCCACCCAAGATTGCCCACTCAACCCGCGTTTGCGCACTCCACCCAAGGTTGCCCACTCCACCCAAGATTGCGCACTCCACCCAAGTTTTTTTCACCTCGTTGCCATAAAGCCTAGTTTACACGAGCAATTTTTCCTTGAGAAGTTTTTCCTTGACAAGTCTCCTTGTTGAAAAGCTTCCAAGCTGGCACGCCAGCTTTTCAAAAGGGAGACCTGTCAAGGAGAAACTTGCCATGTTTCTTCATACACACGGGCAAATAAAACTTGTCAAGTTGAAAATTGCCAAGAAAAATTGCCCGTATAAACTAGGCTTAAGAGCCCACAGAGTTGCCTGCGAATGAGGCTGGAAAGTCCAAAAATGGAATATTAAGTACCGAATAGACAGAGTATTTACACATTTCTTCCGTATATGTTTTAGTTATAAAATTGAGAACTACAAGTTACTATAACTTATCACTTAACATGATATGGTAAGGGTTTTGACAGGATGTACACATAATTTAATAATATACAAATACTAGAAATACATAAATGCTACAACCCCTCGCCTGCTTTTATATGCTTTTTTAAATACACCACACCCACCTCACCTTCCAATTAAAATAAGCACTCCTGATATACAGCAAAAACAAATGATAATCCTCAGGATAATTACAGAATTTATGATTAGGATGACTAAAAGAAAGTTGAACATATCAAAGGAAAACTTACAGATTTCATATTAAACTCTGGTTGTAAAATATATTGTTTTTTGCAAAGGCAGGATTAAAAGATAACAGCTCAAAAACGTAGGAGATAAAACAACAGACAACGTAATTTCTGTCTGTATAATACAGGACAAAAGAAAATGGACAAAGCCTATGAGTATGAGTAAAACATCACGTCCACAGTAGCAAAGGGAAAGCACGAAAACGTGAAGCTGTATACTGCTTCCCAGCGGGCAAAACGACGTCGATTCGACGTTGAAACGACGTCACCCTCCGACGTCGAAACAACGTCGAATGAAAGTTGAAAACGCAAATCGAATCGACGTTGGAATATCGACGTCGTTTCGACGTTGGTTTATTGACGTCGTTTCGACGTTGAATTATCGACGTTGAAACGTCACCCTCCGACGTCGGAACAACGTCGAATTAAGGTTGAAAACGCAAATCGAATTGACGTTGAATTATTGACGTCGTTTCGACGTTCAATCATTGACGTCGTTTCGACTTTTTTTCGACGGCGGTTCAACGTTGAAACGACAAAAAACAGGCGTCTTGTTTTTACGGCTTTATACACTCTTAATTTTGTTTTGATTCAGATCTAGTTTTCAAGATCTATCGTCTACTATAAACATGTAACAGGTATAAATCACAACTACAATCCACATGTTCAAAAGGTATTTATATTTACTCCCAAGAACTCCGTTCCTGACAAGCTTACATAGCGATGATTAAAATATACAGTTCTATTTATGTTAGTAACGTTCCGTTGTTAATTCGTAAACATATAAGCAAATACCTCCAAAGAAGCCAAGTAGCCAACTGTCCCAGCGACGTCTATTCAAATATTAGCATATGTCATACTGTCGTCTGTAGTCATGTCCGTGACGACGAAGAGTTGTCTTTGTATTCGGTAATATTTCAATATCAGAACCCGGTTTGACCATCGAAGAAAATCGTAATTATCCATGTAGTAACTGATCGAAACTCCTTCTGCAATCTCGAACGGCAATTGCAAGGCGCGAACAAGAATAAATCCAAGTCAAATATTTAAGATTGTCTGAAGTAAACTTCATCGGCATTATCCATTCATCTGACGAATACCCAGTCCAACTATACTCTATAGTTAAAATTGTCGCAATGGATGAACCAGGCGGAAATCTAATTCTGGTAAGAAATATTATTGCCCAGCATACTGCTTTAAACAAAACCATAACACAAAATAATTTTGAAAAGATTTACTAACGTTTCGTTACTACACGTAACATCATCAGAGTGATAAATATACATACATGAAGGTGACTTAAATAGCTTAACTAGTTACATAAATGGAAAGTGATAAGGTGACAGACAAGGTGACAGAAAAGGTGATGTAAGGCAAATGAATTGTCAAACTGGTGAAGAGACACCATAGCGTAAAGAAAAAAAATGAAAAAAAAATAAAAAAAAAATCTAAAAGAGTGCTAAGGGAAATGATCTAATGTTAGCGTTAAGAGAGGGTTTAAAGTTAGAAATTAACAAGCTTTCTCGAAGAAGAACATCTAATTGGTTAGAACCTGACGATATAATTGAGAAGTCATCGAAACAAACATCGTGTCCAGTTTTTATCTTGTGTGTCAGAATGCTGGACATGGCAGACACTGAAAGTGCTTTTCCGGTATAGGCCGAAATACCCATATGTTCCGATACCCTAGTGTGTAGAAGTCGGCATGTTTCGCCAACATACGATGCCTGGCAGCATCGGCACGTAAATTTGTAAACGACACGGGATCGAAATCTAAGTGGCAGTCGGTCTTTGAAACGGAAAAAACTCGACAAACGACAGACAGGTCGGAAGACAACGCGAAGTTGGATGTGAGGAAAGGCTGAAGCTAGTAATTTTTTGACTTGTTGACGAATTTGGAGTCCATGATCTCCAGTGTATGGTAAAATTAGAGAGAGTGATAGTTTAGGAGCTGTGAGGATTTTAGCCGGAGGATTAAATATTTTATCCAAAAAAGTTCGAAAACAATGGTCTAAAAATTTAGCCGGCTCCTAAACTATCACTCTCTCTAATTTTACCATACACTGGAGATCATGGACTCCAAATTCGTCAACAAGTCAAAAAATTACTAGCTTCAGCCTTTCCTCACATCCAACTTCGCGTTGTCTTCCGACCTGTCTGTCGTTTGTCGAGTTTTTTCCGTTTCAAAGACCGACTGCCACTTAGATTTCGATCCCGTGTCGTTTACAAATTTACGTGCCGATGCTGCCAGGCATCGTATGTTAGTAGTGATACCCCCCACTCCAGACTACAAAGGGATGCCGCCTCATTAAATATTCAACTTATTATTTATTCATTCTCCTTTGTGACGTTCTAACCCTAATCTCATTACGTCATTATGGCTCATGCTCCTATAGGACACTCTAACCCTATCCACCCCCCTTACCCTGGCTTGTTGCTGAACCCCCGGTTTTTATTACGTCATAACTGACTCGCGCTCTTCCGAAACCCCCTAACCCTAGCTTGTTACTTAACCCCCCTGGTATTCACTACGTCATTCCCGATTGGTCTCCGACTGTTGCGTACGGTACACGTTTGACAAGATGGATATTATTTACGATGAGTTAAAGAAAAATAACATTGATATCGACAGAGACACTTTGTCGTTTCACCTTAGCTCTTGTTTAGAAGAACATCGAGTGCTATTCGACAACATCATTGAACAAATACCAAGAATATGTCTTCAACACGTTTATGAAGAGATGAACCCTAACAATTTCGGTCGAATTATCGCTTATTTAGCCTTGGTGTATAGAGTAAACGGATCCTTGGATGAAGAATCAATTCGAGAAGCCGTAAGGAGAACGATCAACGATTTGAGATGTATTGACTTGACAACATATGAAATAAAACTCTTGGTTTAAACGGCTGACTCGACTATTTTATTAACGTTGTCAAGCATATTGCAAGTGTTGCTAAGACTGATATTTGCATAGACCATGTGTAAAACCTCATTAAAAACTCATTAGTAATGTAGACAAAAGAACGAGTCTGGGCGAGTCTGGGCGACGTCAGAGCTTGGACAAAGAAAACCTAATTAATATGTGTGTAACCATAGAGAGTTGAACAGCGTCCCTTCGTTTAGTGTATCATTCGTTAATAAGGGATATGAAGACGCTTTAATGCCTAGGCATGTTTAGACCAAAAAGTCATTAGCGTTGGTGTTACCATAGAGAAACCGCGTCGCGTCGTCTCATTCGGATTCTGTTCTCTCACGAGTAACATCGAAAGTTCTTTGGCGTGTGTTTCAAAAGTGTTTTTTGCGGATTTTGCTCTCTCTTTAGTTATTGTGATCAAGATGTTTCAAACGGTAAGTTGTTCTTTTAAATTCTTATGAGGTCTTCTGCTCTTTTTATCAAATAAAACTTGAATGTATACTTAGTTATGAATTATCCCTTTACGTTGTAGATTGATATGGTTGACCTGATTAAGAGTTGTGAGACGGAGAGTGCTTTGGAGTTTTTGGAGGAGTCGTTTGTTCTTACGGAAAAGCAGAAGCGGGCTGTTTTGCAGCAAAAGATCGTATTTTGGACCAACGCGTTGGCCGAAGATATTCAACGGGAGATCGAAACACCAGCAGATGTAGTGCCCGACCTTATGGCTAACTGGTCTGTTGAAGAACGGCGCCAATTCAACGAAGATTGGGCCGACGATGAGTTTCTGTGCTATGACGAGGAACAACCCGATATCTCTGAACAGTTGGAAGACCAAGTGGGTGAAGGCGGTAAGCGAAAGAGTGCCAATGATACCGAGTCTTCCCCAAAACGTCAAAAACCCGAGGAGTACTTTAGTATCAAATCGGTGAAGCAGGTGAACGTTCGCAAGTTCAGGACCACAGGTACCGATTACACTATTCAGTTTTCACGATTTTAAATGTTCATGGCGTGTGGTTTCCACGTTAAACTGTGCTTTTAAGCGCTCACTTGACCGTTTGGCGTGAGATAATAAATTAAAGTTTACCATGTTTTTTTAATCCTTATGTGTGTGTGGTTTCCACGTTAAACAGCGCTTTTAAGCGCTCACTTGACCGTTTGACGTGTGATATGAAATGAGGTTTACCGTGCTTTTAATTCTTATGACCTGGTCAATTGTGTAAGATAGTGTACTATGTTTTAGGTACGGATTATACCATCCAGTTCAACCCGTTAAACGTTCATGGTGTTTCAAATGTTGTGTCAACGCTAAACCGCGCTTTTCAGCACCTGTTTGATCGGTTAACCACTGATATGTCTCCTCACGATCAAGTCCGTCTCATCTTAAACTCCCATCAACTCGACCGACCTATTTCCCTGCCTTTCCTTCAACGAGATCGTCTGACCCCCGAGAAATTCTTGGCCGCAGTCGAACGCGTGGTACAGTCGAACACTCAGTTTACCTTGGACGAATCGGTCAACGTCAACGTGGTCCACGTGGAAATGCCTCACGGTGGTGCAAGAAAACGGCGCGACGTAGTTAACCTACAGAGTTACCTCAACAAGAAGCAGTGTTTCATTCAGATCAAAAACAAAGACGAACTGTCAGAAGCAAAGATTGGACCGTTTATAAAATATAAATCATGAGTCAAGCTTTTAGTGCCCTACATAAAGATTCGTGTGGGTGTGGAAAATCAGAATTAGATTTATTTGTAATGCCTGCTACTCAAGTAGAAATGAATAAAGGATTTTGGGAAGATATAGATCCAGTTTCGAGTATTGGAGCTTCAGACACCATCGAGCTTCTGTGTGCTGCAAATTCTGATGTGTATACCGATTTAGCAAACAGTTACCTACACGTAAAAGCAAAAATAACCAACAATGATGGATCTGATCTCGATGAAGATGTTCAAGTCGGGCCTGTAAATCTGTGGATGCATGCTCTATTTTCTCAAGTAGAAGTTTACCTGAACAACAAGCTTGTCACACCGTCTAGCACTGCTTATCCCTACCGATCGTATATGGAAACTGTACTGAATTTTAGCAAAGACGCAAAATCATCTCATCTAACCTCAGCGCTGTTCTATAAAGATCAGGCTGGTCGAATGGATATCGTCAACCCTGTAGCAAGAGATGCCGATGCAAACAAGGGTTTGAAACTGCGGTACGCTCATGCAAGCCAAAGTAAGTCTGTGGCTATGGAAGGAAGAATCCATTCCGACTTGTTTGCACAAGACCGTTATATTCTTGGTGCTGTACCAATCAAACTCAAGCTAGTGCGTTCGAGAAACCCATTTTCCCTGGTATCGTCAGCAGATCATCCTGACTTTAAAGTGGTTTTGGAAGAATGTGTATTTCGCGTTCGACGTGTCAACGTCTCTTCTACCGTTATGTTGGCTCATACCCATGCCCTTCAACGTGTCACGGCCAAGTACCCTATCAATCGTGTCAATTGTAAAGTGGTTTCTGTACCGAGAGGAAATATGTCAGGAAATCAACCAAATATATTTCAAGGCCCTCTACCTGATCGAGTGGTTATTGGAATGGTGGATGCAGATGCTTATAATGGTACCTATACTAAAAATCCTTTCAATTTCAAAAACTACGACATCACTTCTCTTGGTCTAACGGTAAATGGAGAACATTTGCCTGGAAAACCCCTACAACTGAAATTTGCTGCTGCGAGAGGAAGTAACTACGTGTCCGCTTTCCAAACCTTGTATGCTGGTACTAACAAGTTATTTCAAAATGATGGTAATGGTATTACACGAGACGAGTACGCCAATGGGTACACTTTATTCGTGTTTGATCTGACAGCTGATCTGTGCCTGAGTGATCATATTCAACCGATTAAAAACGGAAACGTATCGATAGAATGTCAATTTGGAACGGCTCTGACAGCAGCTATAAATATCGTGGTGCTTGGAGAATTTCAAAGCCTTATCGAAATTGACGCCAACCGCAACGTTCTGTGCGACTTTAGCAGTTAAGATGAACACTCTACAAATCCTAAACGTCCTGAAAAGTGATCCATTTACCAAGACCGTATTTAAAGACGTGTTACCATCGGATCGTCTACCAAGTCAGATACCGAAAAGACCTAGAGGTTTTATTCTGAATGTGGATTCTAGTAATGGACCTGGTACGCATTGGGTAGCAATTTATCTCACTTCAGATGGACAAGGGGAATTTTTGGACTCGTACGGACAAGAACCCGGATTTTATAGCAAAAGCTTTGAAACGTTTTTACGAGATCATACTATCAGTTTTACCTGGAATGAACAGACTTTACAGTCATTAGGGTCTCACGTGTGTGGACAATATTGTTTATTTTATGCTTTACACCGATGTAGAAATATAGCCATGTCAACAATTGTTGGCATGTTTACTAATAATAAAGAATGGAATGACATGCTAGTTCGTGACTTTATGCGTAAATATTATTGTGTGTAATAAATACAAGACAATTATAATATGTTGTAAAAATATACTTTATTGTAATATCAAAAGTTTTACAAGGAATAAATTTATTTAACCCATTTATATGGATGTAAGTTTTTGTCTCTTCGTTTCTGTTTTTCTTTTGTTCTTTTTGATGTTGCGGGAGATGACGTCAGGGGCGGGGAGGTGTCTGAAATATCTTTAGTCTTATATTCTCGTACCATGCTTAAACGATTTTCATTTCTGATAATGCCTTCGGGAACATTCATGTTTCCTAATGCTTTTGCGAAAAGCTGCCATCCAGCAGGGTTGAAATTCTTTCGTTGACGTAGAGAATCGTTGACCAAGTCAACAACATTTGTACCCGGAATTGGTCGTCCTTTAAACACCATTTGTCCTTGGTCAGTCCATCCTATGAGGTCTTTATTCGCTTTAAGTTTCTTAACCAACTGTCGAGCTCTTGATTTCATTGTTACAGGTACACTTTCTAAAATGTCAGTTTCTATCTCTTCAGGCAACTCAGAGGGTGCAGCAATCTCTTCTGTATTCACTGATTCTTCAGGTTTATCGTCGTCAGCTATGGGCGTCGATACGACGTTTACACGTACGGGTCTACTCATGCGTTTATCGTAATAATTCAGGTAGCGTTGAAGCGACTGATCGTACATTTTCACTTTCTCGTCTTGTGTTATATCTTGACGTTTAAGAAGATTTTGCATTTCTGAATCTAGTTCATTCACCTGCGCTGTTAAAGGAGTGACCAAGGGTTTCTTTCGGTCTGTCATATGTTCTGGAACTAACACCAATCTCCTGACGTGTTCCATTATTTGGTTAAAAAACTCGCCAGTTGTTCAAGTACAGGAGCTAGGAGAAACGGTAGAAAACCTTCACCTTCTTGTAGAATGACTTTCTTTCTTTTTGATACGGGATGACGTTTATCAGCAACAAACTTGATATGATCGTTATAAGGGGCTAGTTTCCTTGCTGTTTTCGGGGTAATCTTAATTGTTTCACACCACACGTTCAAAAGACACTGTCTAATGGCTTTTAATATATCGTCGTCGGCAGCTTTTATAATTGCGTTTCGCAGTTGAGGATTACACTTTGCCAATACTTTTAAAACATCGCAGTTCCTTCTTATACAAGCAGACATTGTCAAATGATCGCATTGTCACTGACAACCCCCTTTTATACTCTGGGCTGGTACACATAGTGGGTGTCAGGCGGAAAGATCCCGGATCTTACTCGGATTTCATCGGGACAGGTCGGAGTGAGATCGACAAACAAGTAGGAATACGGCTCTCTGGTCGCCATCTGATAGGCTTGCTGAAAAAAATTTGGTGTTGCTAGGATACAGTTGCTTAGCCAAATGAACTACTTGACTAGCATCTCGAACATTTTTGGTTAACACGAGATAACTGGCATTCAGAGAGATGGTACGATGATCTTTGCTTTGATGAAATAGGTTTTGCACGATATAAATCACACTGAGATTCCCATGGTGCGATTTTTTCGTAAATAGTTTAGCGATTTCTGCGTCTTTCTCTCCCATCATATCATCGATGATGTACAAATTTCTTGTTTTGGGGTTAATGCTATCCAACATCGATTGAGGCAAACCTTGGACAAACTGAATCCCTGGAATTAGGGTTTCTATTTCAGCAAACGTATCTTGATATTCCGAGTAGAAATACATGATATTTTCTGGAGCAGGGTCGATCATAATTTGGGCGTTGGCTAACAATTCCTTGACAAAGGATGTCTTCCCCGTCTTGGTCCCCCCAGAGACCATGAGCCCAAACGGATGTGTTAACTGTATGGAGTACATAGTTAAACTGAACAGAACGCTTGTGAAATCTTATTTATACCATTTTGGCCGCTTCGTACATTGTACTCGTTTTGTGTACTTAGTATTTCGAATAAGTCTGTGTAATTCGTTTAACACAGTTTCTAAATATATAGGAGAAGCTTTAGCTCGAATCAAATACGGTTGCCTATCTTTTGAAGAGAGTTGATGAACATTGGATAAATGATTTGCTAATCTTAATAAACCTTGCTTGCCACAGACAGGACAATCCTTACGCCTTCGAGGCATGATAACAAATGAACGATTTGAAAATGGTACTCAACAATAAATACTTTATATGGCCCTGGGGGCCTTTTTCGAGGCCCTGTGGCCCTATCGCTTGAATACACTCCCTGTCCCCTGACCCTCCACCCCCACCCCTAACCCTGTGTTCTAAAAGACCCTCATTAAGCCCTTAAACCGCCACGCCAAAAAATTGACAATAGATAGTATTAATAAAAGATATATTTACAAACACACACAAAATTTTTAAAATTATTTACAAACACACAAAGTTGAAATCCATAAGGTAAAGTATCAAAATTATCAACTATCACACGTTTATTATATACAACTCTATAATCTTTAGTTTCCCCCCTGGTTGACACACTCTTTTCTTTTCTTTCACGCACTATTTTATACGGAATATTTACAGACAACGGATCTACCACATCACACATAACATTAAGGTACACCATATCACACATGACATTAAAATTAACTTTCTGTACAGTTCTGTAATTGAGAGTGATCCCTCGCACTTTGCACACCGTTTACCCGAGTTCGTCTCATACGCGTAATTTTTGGGCCCGCCGGACACAAATGTGGTGATGTGATTGCCGTCCAGTTCGTCAGTGAGCTCACCAAGGTAGGATCCGGTCGGCGGTTCCCATTCACCTTCCTTCGACACGTAGATCACAGAGTCTGTATCAAAATACAAGACTCGGCGATCCAACTGTTCCAGGACACCATAGAGCTTGAGACGGGCGTGGGCTGTCGTGAACGCAGCGATGACAACGTTGGTCTTCCCACTGGCTTCAACAAACTCGCCGACGTTCTCGAAGTGGACCTCAATCAGTTCGTCGTTGATGAAGTTGGCGTCTGTCACGGTGATTTTGTCGCTGGATAGCAGGTCGAAGTATTCGGCTGGATCTGAGATGATCTTGACCTGGGTCATGTTGGGACGCTGTGCAAATTTACCTATAGTAATATAAAAACAAAAAAAAAAAAAGAAAAACATTAACCTCTGTGTAAACAACTGCATTACGTCTCCCCCAGGCCCTCCACTCACCTCTCCATTCACATTTAATATGTGTTTTGTTCGACTTACCCCAAAAAGAATTCAACATCAGCTTTGCCAGCGCCCTCAGACCAGGATTCTTGACAATCTGATTCGGATCCAGCTGAATACCTTCGCTGGCAGCATAATCAACGATATACTGGGCCTTCTTCTCGTCGGTGTCGCAGTCTGCAGGGAAACCACTCGCCTGAAGAAGAATAAGGATAATAAGTCATAATTGATAAGTAACACGTGAAAAACAATATTAACATCTTACCTCTTGTTTGATTTTGAGGAACGTGTCCACGTAGTCTTTGAAGAGACCATCAGTGTGCTCGTGGAAATGCCAGACTTCATCGACTTTGACCAGACGATATCCCTTTTCCAATGCTTTTTGCAGCTCCAGGGTGACCCAGGTTCCATGGACAACTCGGTCGATGTCGGAATGGCGACATGGTTCTTGTTGAAGGGTATCAGCACAGGTGCGACATAACGGGAACATGAGTTTTCCTTGGGTGCGGTAAGGAAGAACAGGATGGTAAAGACTACGAGGAGGAAGGCCAGAGCATTTCACTAAACCAAAGTATTCACTGACCGGTTTGAAATTTTCGGTGATGATTTCGGGATGGCCAATGGGATATCCACCGTACTTGTTGCACCACGGGTACAAACTGCAAAAATCCACGTAGTGGACTTTCTCGTTGGGCTGGGCTTCGTAGAAGAGACGAGTCGCGTTCGTTCTCCCACCGAAGAAACCTTCTCTTGGCTGTAGGGGCTCGGAGATCTCTAAGTCGTCGAAGAACCTTTTCATATCAGGGTCTGCAGCGAGCTGACGGTCGATGTCGCAAGTCCATATCTCAACGACGTTGTACCCATTGTCCGTTAAGAACTGAACTTTTTCCAGGGTTCTTTGATGAAGTTCATGCATGGTTAACTCGTTGACAGGATTGATGGTATCCCTGGCATAACATTTGGTACAACCATGCCACAGACAGCCTTGCACCTCCCACACTGTGTTCGTTTCGGCGTTGTACCCATCGACGAGGTATTTCCCAATGCGTTGCTCTCCATGATTGCGGGCATGTCGAATGGCGATATTGTCACGCTGGGCGATATAAGCCAACATCTTCAGTGCAATCACCGACTGCTTATTCTCAGGTGTATAACCACAGGGTGGAATAACAGCGATAGTGTTCTCCTGTAGGAACGTTTTGCGAAAAACAAGATTGCAAGCGGAGGCGATGGTGAGGCAAGAGGCAAAAGGGTCCACATCGGTGACTTGACGAAACAACTCACGGAATTCAAGGCAACAGCGACGAAGGATGTTAACATCGGACTGGCAGTAGCTCAGGATGGCGGCTTGAAAGTCGAAGACATACTCTTGATTCTGAAGCTCGTTGTACCACACGTAAAACTTCTCTCGATCACCGGGACTCATACCATCAGGATCGTAGAATTTGGCTTCAGGAAGGGGTCCAACGTAGCTCTGGTTCTCGGCGCGGTTAAAAAAATGTGGAAAGTAGCCTTTCTGGAGTTCGGTTATACCAAACGTTTTTGGAAAGTCTGCCAAACGCATTGGAATAAAACATAACGAGTCTATAAACTTGATATTCCTTTCTGGCACGGAGAGAGACAAGATTTTGGCACCGCGGGTAATCACTTCAGGGACGATACCGTTCTTGTACAGGTACTGAAGGATAAAGTACCCATCATACGCCTGAAAATTGTGCGCGATGAAGGTAGTATTGGCGTTCTCCTTGAAGAGCCATTCGCAGAATTCCTCCTTGGTGTTTGGACCAGAAAACACGATCTCATCACCGCTTTCGTTCTGGACCACGCAGAGATTGGGAATATGTTGTCCGTCGTCTTGGGTACATTCGAAATCGAAGAACATTAAGGTCTGGTCTCTTTCGTCGCCACCATTCTCACTGTCCACAGCGACGTCATCGTCAAGAAACTCGTTACTGGTACCTTCTTGGGCAGGTTGTCGGTTCCTCTCAACTATGGGCTGAATATAGCACTGGTGATTGTCAGGTTTCACGTATTTTTGGCAAACGGAGCAGCGCACTAGGCCACAATGATGATCATGCATGCTGGCTCTTGTCACGACGCGTTGGCACTTTTTACATTTTGTCAGGGAACAACAGAGGGCTTTCTTGTTGTCGGTGGTTTCTTTGTGGCGGGCGAAGCACTCATCGCTCTTAAAAAACCGATTGCAGTCCTTGCAGTACTTCCACTTAATAACAGGGCAGTTTTGGGTATGGCACAGCTTGCATAAATCTCCACAAGGGTGGTCTGTAATCTTATCGTAACCTTTCTTACACTTATGGCAGTACTGCTTTCTGGCAAGGAAGGCGGGCATACTGGTGATGACATCGTAGTGATTATCGTGGTGGTAAAGGTATAAACACTTCTCGGCCTCGGGGCCGGAATAAATTAGAGCATTCAAATGTTCCTTGGAAACCACGTTCAACTGGTAACCAGGGAGGACAGCCTGGAACTTCTTGATCTCCTCAATCCCACAGGGACCAAGGGGAACACCTGCGGCCTCGTGGAGCTCGCGGGCCAAACGACCTTGAAGTGTTCCTCGAGGAGCAACGATACTTTTGAATGGTGGACTTTTGTCCAACTTCACCTTGGCAACCACGATAGCTCTCGCACAACACAGTTCGTCTTTGTTTTTGATCTGAATGAAACACTGCTTCTTGTTGAGGTAACTCTGTAGGTTAACTACGTCGCGCCGTTTTCTTGCACCACCGTGAGGCATTTCCACGTGGACCACGTTGACGTTGACCGATTCGTCCAAGGTAAACTGAGTGTTCGACTGTACCACGCGTTCGACTGCGGCCAAGAATTTCTCGGGGGTCAGACGATCTCGTTGAAGGAAAGGCAGGGAAATAGGTCGGTCGAGTTGATGGGAGTTTAAGATGAGACGGACTTGATCGTGAGGAGACATATCAGTGGTTAACCGATCAAACAGGTGCTGAAAAGCGCGGTTTAGCGTTGACACAACATTTGAAACACCATGAACGTTTAACGGGTTGAACTGGATGGTATAATCCGTACCTAAAACATAGTACACTATCTTACACAATTGACCAGGTCATAAGAATTAAAAGCACGGTAAACCTCATTTCATATCACACGTCAAACGGTCAAGTGAGCGCTTAAAAGCGCTGTTTAACGTGGAAACCACACACACATAAGGATTAAAAAAACATGGTAAACTTTAATTTATTATCTCACGCCAAACGGTCAAGTGAGCGCTTAAAAGCACAGTTTAACGTGGAAACCACACGCCATGAACATTTAAAATCGTGAAAACTGAATAGTGTAATCGGTACCTGTGGTCCTGAACTTGCGAACGTTCACCTGCTTCACCGATTTGATACTAAAGTACTCCTCGGGTTTTTGACGTTTTGGGGAAGACTCGGTATCATTGGCACTCTTTCGCTTACCGCCTTCACCCACTTGGTCTTCCAACTGTTCAGAGATATCGGGTTGTTCCTCGTCATAGCACAGAAACTCATCGTCGGCCCAATCTTCGTTGAATTGGCGCCGTTCTTCAACAGACCAGTTAGCCATAAGGTCGGGCACTACATCTGCTGGTGTTTCGATCTCCCGTTGAATATCTTCGGCCAACGCGTTGGTCCAAAATACGATCTTTTGCTGCAAAACAGCCCGCTTCTGCTTTTCCGTAAGAACAAACGACTCCTCCAAAAACTCCAAAGCACTCTCCGTCTCACAACTCTTAATCAGGTCAACCATATCAATCTACAACGTAAAGGGATAATTCATAACTAAGTATACATTCAAGTTTTATTTGATAAAAAGAGCAGAAGACCTCATAAGAATTTAAAAGAACAACTTACCGTTTGAAACATCTTGATCACAATAACTAAAGAGAGAGCAAAATCCGCAAAAAACACTTTTGAAACACACGCCAAAGAACTTTCGATGTTACTCGTGAGAGAACAGAATCCGAATGAGACGACGCGACGCGGTTTCTCTATGGTAACACCAACGCTAATGACTTTTTGGTCTAAACATGCCTAGGCATTAAAGCGTCTTCATATCCCTTATTAACGAATGATACACTAAACGAAGGGACGCTGTTCAACTCTCTATGGTTACACACATATTAATTAGGTTTTCTTTGTCCAAGCTCTGACGTCGCCCAGACTCGCCCAGACTCGTTCTTTTGTCTACATTACTAATGAGTTTTTAATGAGGTTTTACACATGGTCTATGCAAATATCAGTCTTAGCAACACTTGCAATATGCTTGACAACGTTAATAAAATAGTCGAGTCAGCCGTTTAAACCAAGAGTTTTATTTCATATGTTGTCAAGTCAATACATCTCAAATCGTTGATCGTTCTCCTTACGGCTTCTCGAATTGATTCTTCATCCAAGGATCCGTTTACTCTATACACCAAGGCTAAATAAGCGATAATTCGACCGAAATTGTTAGGGTTCATCTCTTCATAAACGTGTTGAAGACATATTCTTGGTATTTGTTCAATGATGTTGTCGAATAGCACTCGATGTTCTTCTAAACAAGAGCTAAGGTGAAACGACAAAGTGTCTCTGTCGATATCAATGTTATTTTTCTTTAACTCATCGTAAATAATATCCATCTTGTCAAACGTGTACCGTACGCAACAGTCGGAGACCAATCGGGAATGACGTAGTGAATACCAGGGGGGTTAAGTAACAAGCTAGGGTTAGGGGGTTTCGGAAGAGCGCGAGTCAGTTATGACGTAATAAAAACCGGGGGTTCAGCAACAAGCCAGGGTAAGGGGGGTGGATAGGGTTAGAGTGTCCTATAGGAGCATGAGCCATAATGACGTAATGAGATTAGGGTTAGAACGTCACAAAGGAGAATGAATAAATAATAAGTTGAATATTTAATGAGGCGGCATCCCTTTGTAGTCTGGAGTGGGGGTATCACTACTAACATACGATGCCTGGCAGCATCGGCACGTAAATTTGTAAACGACACGGGATCGAAATCTAAGTGGCAGTCGGTCTTTGAAACGGAAAAAACTCGACAAACGACAGACAGGTCGGAAGACAACGCGAAGTTGGATGTGAGGAAAGGCTGAAGCTAGTAATTTTTTGACTTGTTGACGAATTTGGAGTCCATGATCTCCAGTGTATGGTAAAATTAGAGAGAGTGATAGTTTAGGAGCCGGCTAAATTTTTAGACCATTGTTTTCGAACTTTTTTGGATAAAATATTTAATCCTCCGGCTAAAATCCTCACAGCTCCTAAACTATCACTCTCTCTAATTTTACCATACACTGGAGATCATGGACTCCAAATTCGTCAACAAGTCAAAAAATTACTAGCTTCAGCCTTTCCTCACATCCAACTTCACGTTGTCTTCCGACCTGTCTGTCGTTTGTCGAGTTTTTTCCGTTTCAAAGACCGACTGCCACTTAGATTTCGATCCCGTGTCGTTTACAAATTTACGTGCCGATGCTGCCAGGCATCGTATGTTGGCGAAACATGCCGACTTCTACACACTAGGGTATCGGAACATATGGGTATTTCGGCCTATACCGGAAAAGCACTTTCAGTGTCTGCCATGTCCAGCATTCTGACACACAAGATAAAAACTGGACACGATGTTTGTTTCGATGACTTCTCAATTATATCGTCAGGTTCTAACCAATTAGATGTTCTTCTTCGAGAAAGCTTGTTAATTTCTAACTTTAAACCCTCTCTTAACGCTAACATTAGATCATTTCCCTTAGCACTCTTTTAGATTTTTTTTTTTTTTTTTTTTCATTTTTTTTTTCTTTACGCTATGGTGTCTCTTCACCAGTTTGACAATTCATTTGCCTTACATCACCTTTTCTGTCACCTTGTCTGTCACCTTATCACTTTCCATTTATGTAACTAGTTAAGCTATTTAAGTCACCTTCATGTATGTATATTTATCACTCTGATGATGTTACGTGTAGTAACGAAACGTTAGTAAATCTTTTCAAAATTATTTTGTGTTATGGTTTTGTTTAAAGCAGTATGCTGGGCAATAATATTTCTATACTCTATAGGTTTAAAATTCATACTACGGCGTTGTAGCGACATTCTTCGTTGAAGCAGTTAAAGTGGTAGTTGTTTATAAAGTTCCAGTAATTATCTAGCGAAATGAAAATCAAAAAAACTTTGTGCTTTCAATTCACATTGCCATTGAGACTGATTGAGTGCAATTTCCGATTGGTTGAACAGTTGGTGGACCTCTGCGAAGACAGTACCTCTGGTCTGTGTTACTAAATTAAGAAACACGTCACCGCTTCTGATTGGTTGAAAATCCATATCAATGATCCGCCTAAATCAAAGCTTGCAGAGAAGCTCTGAATGCTTTGATCAGAAGTACGATAGCAATAGCTTCCTTACTTCTTGGCTTCTTCCTAAACGCGGAGTACTACATGCCTATTCTTACTCTTTGCGCGGTTATGATATTTTATACCATAAATTTCTGGAATTCAGAGGCAAACCAGTATTTTGCACTTAAATATGCCATTTACGGAGTTTGCAAAGAGAATTTTCGACCTTCTAATTGCGACCGTTTCCATTGCTACACAAATTTGGATGACAATATCAGTGCAACAGTGTGGAAATACGATGAGGAAAAAGTCCCCATGATTTCAAAGCACCTCTACCATCAAATCAGGGAAAAGCTTCTGCCCTACAATTTTCAGGTCTTCCATTACGTAGTAAAACTTTTGATTGTGTTTGGCTTCGCCTACGTTGTTATATTCAAAATAACTCATCTTCTTATGCCGGTAGATATCTCTCCTAGTATTCAAGTGTTCTTTGCTGCCTTTGCGAGCGCAGTTCCGTACGTTTTAAACCTTTTGTGGGAAAGTAGGAGTGAAGTGGAGGAACAAGCGCATTGCGAAGCACAAATTAAAAAAATAGAAGAAATTATTTCGGAATTACAATGGTTTTCAACTGAGGAGTCTCCACAATAATGAACTAATGGGTATTCACGTAATCAGGGAATTTGAAAATGTTGAATTATTCGAAATGATCTAAAACAATAGAATTATTATTCGAATACAATGTAGTAAAACTGCAAAAACAAATCGTTTAAGGTGGCTCCCTACAGTTTTTTAAAAAATAGGAAAATGCAACAAGACAGAACGAAAATCACGAGGCTGTCGGGCGATCGTCTATTATAGCAGAATTCGCAAAGGAATTTGTGCATATTATATCAGACAATGGTGCAGATGCCTTTATATAAGTTCTATGTTCTTCTGCGTGTCTCGTGTTGAATTTATAATTTAGGAAGTGTGGTAATTAATAAACGGGTTTTTTTTCATTGCGCTGTTCATTATCTATTTCTTCATTATAAATTCAGTTTAGTTTCAGCGACTTTTACCGTGTTTCAAAACTCATCAACATGACAAAATATTTTCCTCTGATTGACTAATTACCTCATAAAAAATTAATGAGTTTGAGAAGGATATTTCGTAAACGGATGAAACTAAAGTCATGCGCAGAATAACGTTCAGGGCATCAAATATACTATAGATAAAGTGCTTTATCTGTTGCTATGACAACACTGACGATTTACATTTAGGTGACTGTTGATCCTTTTTTAGCATTGAAGCATTTCTTTAAGTTTAAGTAATCAACAGCCAGATTTAAATAAAAATAACTTAAAAATCTGGTCCTATTGGTAAACAACCTCGCCGCGAAACGTTGCACGTAGGCGTAGACTAATAAGTAATCGTAGTTCACAAGACAGGAGAAAAACTCTACTATCGTTGAATACAGGAAAACTACTGAAAATTAACTAATTTCAAATTACTACTCCTTTTCAAAAAATAGAGACTAGTATTCGGTAATGCTTAAGTGCTTACTCCAATCTCGTCCCCAGAGCCTGCGGTCCTTTTGTCCAACGATAAGGAGCCATCGGCTCTGGCCAGAACGAGTCCCTGAGTCGGAAAAACGCGGACTTTCAAAATGCGAGCCATCGGATTTTTCAGCCAATCAAAATTCAACTTTACCTCGCTCCGGCCAGAGCCGATGGCTCCTTGCCGCTGTGCAAAAGGACCGCAGGCTCTGGGGACGAGATTGGTGCTTACTCCAACAAGATTACGCATGCGTAAACGTTTCGCAGCGGTGTTTACACAATCAAGTCTTACAGTACGTATTTGTTACAGGGTTTCGTTTGGTTAAATCACGGATAGTAAAAAGACTGGATGAGAAATTTGATGGCGTGAACATGAATTTTCAACTTGGTTTCAACCAAGTAAGTAAGTGAAATGCAATTTGACCAATCAAAGGGCTGAGAACGCCTCACGTGACTACTAGTTTCCTATCCAGTCTTTTAACAATCAATGGTCAAATCATAAAAAAATCTGTCATAATTTTGTGGATAGTTATGTAGAACCTCAACTCTATATGCTGCAATTTATAATTAAGATTTTGATAAATGGTTGATAATCTTTTGTAGCGATTCGCAATACTTCTTAATGTTCAGAAATCTTAAATGTTATCTTAAAAACGTAATAATCTTCAAAACACGGACATGTTACAGAAGTCCAACTCCAAAATGTATTATTATTATTATTATTATTATTATTACACTCGGCCTTAATAAGTCTTTAAATCAATATAACGATGATGTAACACCAATACTGTTTGTATGTAAACAAAAAATTGTAATAGTGTAGTTAAGCCAGTTAAATATAACATTGCCAATGTGGGTTTTAATGAACAAAGATTCTTGCCTTGTTATCTTGTTTTTCATTTTGTTGCCTCGCGTGATGGTTGTATAGTGTCTCAACTGTAACACCTCTAGATCGTTCTCACGATCTTCGTTAAACTAAATCTGACTCCATACTTTCAAAATCACTTTTGCTACTGCTCAATTCAACTCCACGCTTTTTAGAAAACTCTGACGTCACTCGGGTCATTCCATTGCATGCATATCCCGGGATGTGCACGTGGTAAGCAAACTGCAGACATGCAATGTCACAAGTTCCATCAACATCTCAAATTGACGCGGAAGCGACACGCTTTCCTTTAGGTTACGTTACATATACCTACTAGAAATACATGATCGCAATAACCCCTCGCCCACTTTTAATATATACATTTTTGTAAACCACCCAAACCACAACCACCACACATACCACACTTTCTGTTTTTGTTTTTTTTGTATTTAAGTCTATTATAATTTTCATATTTAGTCTATTATACTTTTAGTATGTAATAATAAAATTGACAGCCTTAAAAATTTGGAATAGAAAGAGAGAAGCAAACCAGTATAACATCAAAGAAAATTCATTGGCAAAGTTCATCTGTAGTCATGTATTGACACACCGAAAGAGCATACAAAGTCAATATTAAAAAAGAAACAACGAGATGAACCAAATAACAAATTTTCACTCAAAATAGATAATAGTGGCCAAGAAAAGACAATGCCACGTCCTAGCGTCCAAAGACAACTGTAGACAAGAATATTATTTATATTGCATGATTTTCTTTTTCAAGACTCAGCTAAACTAGTAAATATGAATCTCCTACCGTTAAACGTTCTTCTGCTTTTGTCACCACAAACACTGCCAATTCAGTCTATACTCTTTTCAGAATTCAGATTGTTTTTTTTCGTTCGGTTTCTTACTTTCTCCGCGAGGTATCATTCAGTTCTCTTCAAGATCTAAAAAGCCGTTTGTTTCAAACTGATTTCTTCATCCAGAGCAGAATTCTTTACAGGCTTTAGCCAGTTTCAGGACACAGTGTCGTTTTCGGTCTTCGTTGTAACAGTTACCAGTACCCTGCTATCCGAACTGCGAAAGTTGCGGATTTGTTGACATATATACACACACAAACATCTCGCAGAAGTTCTTGTGTGTAATTTCGCGTGCAAGTGAACTCCACGCGTGTCGAGATTAGCACCCTCACCCGGGCTCCGAGCCACAGAAAAAGGATCAACCAGAAGTCCAACTCGCGGAAAAAAGTGTCCCATTATTTTTATGCGCATGCGCCAGTCCGCCATTTTGAAAGTAAGTGCACCGGGAAATTATCCCCCTCGTCCTTACGACCCTCGGGCTCATGTCGTCAACTACTCTTGGCCTTCTTGTCACCTTTTAATTAACTTTATATTGTTATCTATATATATATATATATATATATATATATATAAATAATATTTAGTTAAGTAAATAAGTAATTTACTTTAGAAAACGATTCTTTGGAGATAAAATTCTTTGACCACGAGGTTATTAAAACTTCAGTACGCGGATACTACGGGTAAAAGTCCGTGGCAAAAAAGTCCTGTAAAAAAGTCCTGTACTGACGAAGCTGAGTTTTACATTCCTCGATTATGCCGACACATTTGTTTATAGAAGAAGATGGCTAAAATTTACGGAACTACGCATTGCTGAAATACATCGGGTACGTATGTTGTTAGAAATTTTATAAGCTTTCATTCGGTATATAGTTTAAATCATAGTGTTACCTGTAACTTTTTAAAATGTTCAAAATGTTCTGACCATTGACCATAAAAGTTTTAATATTTTTTCATATATTCAAAAGGTATGATCACTAATTTGCACCAAAAACGTTTTAAACTTCAACTAGAAATCTGCAAACTTTTCCACTCTTTCATATTTGAATTAGCTTCTGTTCAAGAAATATCTTAGCTTCACGCCAGAAGTTTTTCTGAGGTTATAGCAAACACCAAAACAACAAAAGGCAAAACAAACTTAAGAAATTCATCCATTTCAGACGGTTCACGTCAAAATAATGATGTTTTTTTCAAATTTTAAAATACTTTCCAGCAAGAAAATTAAAAGTTCTGACATGAATAGCACTTGACAGTATCCTCTGTTTCAAATATGCAGTTCAGGGTTGTGCGTTTAATATTTAAAAACAAAATGCAAAATTCTATAACACTTGTGAGGAGTCCATTTCCATTATATAATTCTTATTTTACGAACAATGGTGAGAACATTTTGAACATTTTAAAAAGTTACAGGTAACGTTAAAATTTGAATTATATACCAAATGAAAGCTTATAAAATTTCTAACAACATACGTACCCGATGTATTTCAACAATGCGTAGTTCCGAAATTGTTAGCCATCTTTTTTCCATAAACAAATGTGTCGGCAAAATCGAGAAATGTAAAACCCGGCTTTGGGAGTGCAGGACTTTTTTGCCACGGGCTTTTACCCGTAGTATCCGTTCACTGAAGTTTAATAAGCTCGTGGTCAAAGAATTCTATCTCCAAAGAATCGTCTTCTAAAGTAAATTACTTGTTTACTTAACTAAATATTATTTATACAGATAGATAACAATATAAAGTTAATTAAAAGGTCACACCGAGGCCAAGAGTAATTGAATACAGGAGCCCGAGGGTCGCAAGGACGAGAGGGCTAATTTCCCGGGTGCACTTACTTTCAAAATGGCGCCGGGATCGCGAGGCCGACATTTCCCGAGGACGCTTACATCAAAGGTGCCGACAGAGAGTTGGACTTCTGGCTGATCCTTATTCTGTGTCCGGGCCTTCGGCCCTACGCCCGGGCTCGGGGATTATATCTTACAAGAGCCCACTTTTCCACAAGTCTATATACTTTAAAGAGATCATCAATAAAAGAAAAAATGTAGACCTCAAAACATAATATATTTCAGAGCACTGCCCTGAATAGCTGTGACTCAACAAACCAAGCAGATACTATAATAGCGATATTCATATAGAAATCACATAAATTAAGCATAATTTAACTCAAATTTCAACAAAAATACTGGATTCCTTTTTTTTTTGAGATGCCATGTCAAACACTACAAAAACTGTTTCATCCGATATCCAAATACCTCAGTTGGTTAAAAACGCGGCTATATAGCCTCGTTTTCAACGGGATTCAAAATAACGAAGTTGAGGCTATGCACGTGTATGATGGTATACATTGCGGTGTGCTTCATTGCCATGACCAGCAATCTCGATCCAGCATATAGGTATTAACTTCAATGTTCCCCCGATATTTGTCTCTACTTTTTCGTTGCGATTTGGTTAAATACCACTTCGACGTTTATCTGAGCATTTATTCGTGCACATGTTATCAGATTAACCCTGACATTTGAGAATTTTAAAGGTGCATTCCACTCCGTTCTGCGCATGAACCGCCATCTTGTTTTTGTGAGCCTCACAAACAAGACATTCGAAGATAATTACATGAAGTAATAGCTTTGGTTGTCTGGAGAGCTGATTTGTACCGCGAAGAGGCTCAAAGGCAACTAAACGACACTGCTTTTTACAGCAGAGTTGATGGTGATTTGACATCCCAACACAACACCACCATTCGATCCACCATCAACAACCTCATCACCACTGGGGAATTGCCTGATACAGCAAGCAATCTCCTAACCACCACTCCACGCACACCTGTCATGTACTTCCTTCCCAAAATTCACAAACCCAACAACCCAGGTAGACCTATAGTGTCTGCTTGTGGTTGCCCTACCCAAGCCATTTCATCCTACCTTGACCACATCATGGCGCCCTTGGTTAAGAATTTACCTTCTTACATCAAGGACACAAAACATGCTCTGAAAATTTGTGACCACATTAGTTTTCAGGGTTCACATCATTTCATCTTCACCATGGATGTCAAATCACTCTACACTGTCATCCCGCATCACGATGGTCTTCAAGCACTTAAATATTTCTTTGATCAACGTACAACTCGGGAGCCATCGACCACTACTTTGTTACGCCTGGCCGAGTTAGTGCTCACCCTCAACAATTTTTCATTTGATGGTGAGCATTACCAACAAGTTAGTGGTGTAGCCATGGGTACCAAAATGGGCCCTAACTATGCCAACTTATTTGTTGGTTATGTGGAAAAACAAATCTTTGAACAATACACTGGTTTCCTACCTGACTACTATGGTCGGTTCATTGATGATTGCTTAGGCACTGCATCATGTTCGCGCGCTGACCTGGTTTGCTTCATTAACTATGTTAATGACTTCCACCCAGCACTCCAGTTCACATGGGAGATCAGTGAGACTAGTGTGTCGTTCTTAGATATTCTCATCTCCATTAATGGTAATAAGCTGAGCACTTCTGTCTTTTACAAGACCACTGACTCTCATAGCTACCTCCTCTTCTCCTCTCATCATCCTAAACACACCAAAACTTCCATTCCTTTCTCTCAATTTCTTCGTCTTCGCCGCCTCTGCAGTGAAGATGATGATTTCAATGCCAAATGTTTGGAAATGAGAAACTTTTTTGTTAATCGCGGTTATCTTTCCCACCTCTTAGACACTGCCTTACACAAGGTCTCCAACATTTCCCGTTCAGACACCTTAAGCGAACCTTTGGCTACCATTTCTAATGAAAAAGTACCTCTAGTCCTCACTTTTCATCCCTTCAATTTCAAAGTAAGGGACATCATTAGCCGCAATTTCGACCTCATTAAAAATGACCCAGAAACATCTTCCATTTTCTCTGAGAAACCCCTAGTATCTTTTCGGCATAGCAAAAAACATCCGGGAAAATGTTGTTCACAGCTCACTGCAGCAAGCCTTGGTATCACATGTTGGCACCAGCTCTTGCTGTCGTGGTAGGTGCAACACCTGTCAATACTTAGACTCCTCAATTTCAATTTCGGCTCCAAAATGTAGGTTCAACATAACCCACAGTTTCACTTGCACTTCCTCCAACCTCATTTACTGTATCTCTTGCAGTAAATGTCCCATGCTTTACATCGGAGAAACTGGAAGACGTTTAGGTGACAGGTTTGTTGAACACCTTCGTGATGTCAAATACAATGTGCCAAACAAACCTGTTGCCAGGCACTTCAACAGCGCCAACCACTCCTTTTCCAACATGAAAATCTGTGCCATTCAGCCCATTACAGGTTGTAACGATACTCGTCGTAAACAAGAAATGCGTCTCATTTACAAACTTGGTACCATTCACCCTCACGGCCTCAATGAGCGATTCTCTTTCATTAGCTCACTCCACCACATATTCCACACCTTTTCCTTAACCTTTTTCTGATGATTTAAATAGTAATTTATAACCTGTTTCTTTGCCTATTTGCAGGTAACTGACCCACAAATTGGGTCAGCACCTGCACACAGGCTAAAATTACATATTAATTTATTTGTTTACTTTGTTTTTATTGGCTTACATGTGTTCACGTGATTCCCATTGTAGCTCTGCTATAAATACGCGTGACCACATGTGAGTTGTTTACTAATTTCTCCTGACGAAGGGCCTTCGCTCGAAACGTCGGGAAGATTTTTCTCTGTTTTTCAGGCCAACGTGACTTAACCCTGGTAATACATGAAGTAATGATGGCGTAATGACCTGGAAACCAAGCGTTTGGGCGAGGGTATATATCTCTTCGGATTTCCTCTGTTTCTTCTAAAAAAGTTTTGTTTCGAGTACAAGTAATGAAGAAGAAGCAAGAAAAGCTTATATACGATCTTGAATGATGTATTAGTATAGTTTTTCGTAAATATAGATGTAAACATTAGTTTCGTACATGCGCAGAGAGTGTAATGCACCTTTAAGACGGCCAGTATAATATAATATTTGGAGAAAGAGAATATAACGGAGAAGAGTGACGAGTGTGAATGATCTGTAGGAAATGTGAGTAAGAGTTTGTATCTGAAGTTCTACATAAATAAGAAACCGAAATAGTGTTTGTATTATTTGAGAGAGGGTTGTGATATTTAAATGCCGTTCGAATTTCGTAGAGTTTTCGTGTTTACCCGTTGGCCATTGTTCTTTATAACATAGCTTTGATATAGCAACGTTTTTGATTGGCTGTCGTGTGTGCTCCATAAGTCGATGGAGCACGGCAAAAACGCGCGGGAAAAAATTTCAAAACAAAGCTGAGTTTTAAATTGACTTTTAATGGCCTTTTATATTATCAAAATACCGAGTCATTTAATTTTATGACCCAGAAGACATAAACTGGGTCTGGGTAACCGAGTTTAAACTGTCCTTTTGGTTGGATTTTAGTGAACAAAAATGACTTGGTTACGAAAGTAGAAAAACACAACAACCAAAACGATTCGCCGGCTTGTGAAAGGATTTAATGCTACTTAAGCTCCGCACGTCAGTTGACCAGATTTACCTGACGAAATCCTAACTTTTGTCAACAAAGAAAGGCTTATAGTCCTTCGCCACAGAGTTAAAATTTGAGTCGAATTTAGTTTGCTATTATTAAATATTGTGGAGGTCATCGTGAATAATATCCGGTTTCAAAGTTCAATCGCAGTTTAAACTTGACCAGATTATCATAATATTAAATTTGAAATGCTGGAACAGACTGAAAGGTTAATTAAATATCGAATTAAATAATTTAACCGGGATATAACGAGAGTAAAGTTCCTTCATTGTGTATGTATTGCATGTATATATTTATAAACTATCAACGCTTGTGTTTACCTAAAATGTAAACACATCCAAAGTCAGTGCACAAACTTGATCTGATTTCCAAATACCGTTACTCAGACATGCCGTGAAATAAAAACCAAGAAAAGAACTGAAGTATTCTACAATATCAATAAAAGGTTTAAAAAGGTCCCAAAGTTTACGTTCCCTAGCTTCGCGAATATACTCTTCGTTGTCGGCCATGACATCTGCAAGATCCAATCCCATCGCTCCTTGAGTGCTGCTCCGGTTTTAATCGCGCCTGGGTACGAGGCAGGATATAAAAAACGATTATGTTATTTTGATCCCTGTCACTTAAAGGACATTGGCAATAAAAAATAAGTTTGTCTCATTTGAAAGAACTCGTCAAATACCTTTTACAATTTTTCCGTATTTGTTTTGGTTTGGGAAATATTTCGACCAAAGACAGCGTGCTGTCCGCCATCTTGTTGTAATATTGGGTCTAATTAACTAGGAAATTGGTGACGTCACAACCAGGGTAAACCTGATGAAACTACTCCGTGGGTGACCAGATTTCCAAAGAAGGCTTTTTAAATGTTGTGGGTCAATTTAAAATGGAAATAGCGCAACAAAAAAATCGAGTTTCTAGCTCATATGTCATAAGGTTGGCAAGATAAAAATTTCACTTTACCCTGGTTATGTCGTCACATGCATAATTTTGCATATCGAAAATAATACCAAGATGGCGGACAGCACGCTGTCTTTAGTCAAAATATTTCCAAAACCAAAACAGATACGGAAAAATTGTAAAAGGTCTTATACCGTTTGACAAGTTCTTTCAAATGAGATAAACTTAATTTTTATTGCCAATACTTTTTAACCTACAGCGGTTTATTGATACGTTAGTGTAAACGACAGAAACGATTCCAAAACGATAGTATATGGACAGAAAACATTTGACGCGTTTTCAAGACGAGGCTTCCGTCTTCGAACGAAAACTGACATAAATGTGGGGTAGCCTTAGCCACCCATTGAATCAGCGCAGATGTCGATTGCATCAAGGGCGCAACCAGGATTTTGGAAAGGGGGGATCGTTTTACCAAAGGGGCATGGTCCCCCGAAAATTTTTGAACTTTGGGTCTCTAAAACGGCATTTCCTGCATTCTGAGGAAACTTTGAAGCAAAATACAAAGGTTTTAAATCACATGTTTTAACCGTGCATCCCACTATTTTTAAGAAATATCTCGGTGATTTCGGTCCAAACGAGATTAGACTTTCATTTTTCATTTCATTTAAATATTGTTTGAGAAATATTTTGATAATTTGTAAGTGTAAAGTAGTCAAAATAACGTATTGATCGTAGGCATAGTTTTCTTTCAGGTTTTAATTGTGCTAATGTTAGAGAAACAGAGTGTTGACTTGGTATTGCCTTGGTTCGAAGTATTATACAATCTCAATATTCAATGGCGACCACTGTACTCTACCCAATTAAACACAGTAACACACCAGACCTAAAAATGGCGATCACTATCCTCAAGGGTCACGACATTTGCATAAAACGTAAGAAAACAAGATCATGACAAACTCTTTTGCAAATTTTATAAATTTGGAACTTCATAACTTCAAAGTTCAGTGTAAAAATGGCAAAGCCCCAAAAAGAGTAAAAGTAATTTTTGACCTCCAAAATTTCCATCGCAGCCCAAAAAAGGGGGGTCGATCGCCCCCTCCGATCCCCCTCTCGTTGCGCGCCTGCGTTCGACTGTTCTTTCGCTTACCATAATCCTTCTGATACTGCTTATTGAAATAAGAGTCTATAAAATTATCTAGTCTTTCAGATTTTAAGAGGAATATCATGTCAAATATTATAAAGGACTATGTTGAATGAGTCCAATATGATAAAGTGTTTTTTGTTGTTGTTTTTTAAATTATTAATAACATTATTATTATTATTTTTTTTATTATTATTTTTTTTTATCTTTTCTTTAAATTTTTTGTATGTGTGTATATAATCCACTTCCACCATTCTTGGTAATTTGGCAGAATAATTTTCAAAAATAATCATTCTAATTTGATCTCTATGCCAATCTAGTTCTTGGAGTCTTAGGACCTCAAGAGCTAGGTTGGCATTTCTTGGCTGCCTGTTTTTAGTTAGCCCTGTGGTTATTACAGGCAACCAGTACTTTAGTACAACTGTTTTTAAAAAAATGAAAGAATAAAGTGTGTGTGTGTGTGTGTGTGTGTGTGTGTGTGTGTGTGTGTGTGTGTGTCTGTCTTTCAATATTAGCCTAGCATGGGCGTCTGTACCCGAGCGCTGCGAGAGTGAGCCAAGCAGATTTCAGTAAAATGGTCCCAATCTCGCACCCAGAGCCTGCGATCCTTTTGGTCAGTACCAAGGAACGGAGACGCTGGGGAACTCCGATGAAACTTGTCATCTGATTGGTTTGTTTAACCCTTTCACCGCCAGACCTTTTCTCTTGACGAGTAAAATCGTCTGGCGTTAGCCAGAGTAAAATACTAAAGGGCCACCACGGCGGTGAAAGGGGTAAAATTTCAAATAATGTGTACGTTGCTAACTTGTTTAATCGATTTCTCGACGTTCTGTAACACATAATTATACACAACAGACCCAAAATACAATTGATCACATGAAATAAACAAAACAGCAAAATCTCGACAATTTACAAGTTAAAACTATTATTATTCTCGCTTCGTCGCAAAACAAACATCCATCGTCTGACTCGTCGCGTACTTCTTCGCAGTTTTGTCTCAGAACTTTAAAATTATATTAGAGAATACGAGGGCGATGTAGTCAACCGTGATGTAGTTTAGCCAAAATTCCTGGCAGAAAGTACAATTCCTTACCTGGCTGAGGCGATCACTGCTGAGTGCCGACGGCGACGCGGACATATAAAACACTCTCGTCAAATCGTCCGGTTGACGATTTAGAGAAAAGCCAAGAAAGACCATTTGTATCGCAACGCTTTGTCAAGAGCTTTGTAAAACAAACTGGCTCATTCTTTACCGGTAAACAAATATTTTCCCTGGTCTTCGAACAAGCTAAAAATCGTCGATGACAGTAACAAATCATAGGGAACTGGGAACCAGAGGACAGGGAACAAAAAAACAATTTTGTTTCTTTGGGTTTTTTTTCATCGGAGTTCCCCAGGAGCCTCCGTTCCTTGGTACTGACCAAACGAATCGCAGGCTATGGGTAGAGCCCACGTTCCCCACCCGGGAAACGAGAGACTCTGGGATAATCCGTTTCACATCGATATTTCATTGGCTGATGAACACAGTGAACTCTATATAACTCTTCTTCCGGATAACTGTGATCTGAAGAATCCTGTGATGAATCCTGTGAATGGTGTGAACGGATTATCCCAGAGCCTCTCGTTTCCCACCCGCTGGGTAAGGGGAACGTGGGCTCTGGGAACGAGATTGAAATGGTCCCTGATTTCAAGAAGTGGGCCCTGGTCACCAGGCCCCGTCCTGCTCGTAAAAGTAAAGAATATATTTTCACAACGGCTGCAAAAGCAGGTGAGTAATCTTGATATGTTTTATTACTTGTTTCAACCTAATAAGAACCTGCTTGACCTCGCTCTGTGATTAAATCAAGCTTATTATTTGATATTTACACCACTTCACCTGTATTTGAGAGAATTAATGATGCTGTGTTTTTTAATCGATAATTCGTGTTTGCAGAATGTTGTGATTTTCTTGAATTTCGCATTGTGTAATGTCATGTGTATTTAAAATTGAATAGTTACTACAACGAATATTTTTACGAAGTACAGAAAATATTGAAGGTGATGAACTCAATAAACTTTTAGGTAAAAACTGCTGCACTTCGAAGAACGAATTTACTGACTTATCGGCCGGTTTAATTAAAGCCTTTCTTTTAAAATGTCTTAGTTCTTAAAACGTGCATGTTTAAAACTTACATACGGTTTATTATTTCTTTCCTACTGAAGGTATGTCAAGCGTAAAAAAATTGTGTTTTAACCTTGTCAAGTGTATAAAATACTGCCGTCTTGAAAATACTGAAATTTGCGAGGCGTTCTGGAGCACCTTGAGCGGTGACGTCAGACCTAGGCACCAGTCTCATCATATACGCGCGTGCTTCAGAACGACGGGACCAGGCTGATAATTACCGTTACTCCAGTGACGGTTTTCTTTTCACAGATTGTTCTAGCTACGAACACATGTCTAGCCAGAAAAATGACCGATAACGGCGCCCCGTTCAAATTCGTCCGTTCGCAAACTTTTCAGATCGTTACTTCCTCCTTCGCTTCTGTCCCGCGTGTACCGATAGTGTAGTGTAGTGTAGTGTAGTGTAGTGTAGTGTAGTGTAGTGTAGTGTAGTGTAGTGTAGTGTAGTGTAGTGTAGTGTAGTGTAGTGTAGTGTAGTGTAGTGTAGTGTAGTGTAGTGTAGTGTAGTGTAGTGTAGTGTAGTGTAGTGTAGTGTAGTGTAGTGTAGTGTAGTGTAGTGTAGTGTAGTGTAGTGTAGTGTAGTGTAGTGTAGTGTAGTGTACAACATGGATTTTTCAGTCTAAACCAACTTATACCACACAACTATAGACACAAAAACTATTCAAAGCTTTTCAAAAACTATTCTTTATAAAAGGATACTATCAATTTCGTTTTTATAGAGCAACACGACAATATTTCACGTGTTTTGTCAATTTTTGACTTTTGTTAATTTAAGCTCCCAAATTTGTTCTGATTTTCCATTACAAGTATCCAATATCGGACTATCTCTAGTTCCACTCGGACCCACAGACACACAAAGACCTGAAATCGTATGGTATATCGTTTTTTCCTAAAGCAAACGAAACAATAATAACGACTTAAAAATATTGTCATTTGGTTCGTGGCAATGTGTAATTATATATCTTGTCTTGTGTTGTATATCGTTGCTCCCAGAAGAACTTTCATTGCACGAATTTAAACCAACCAACCGAGGAACTTGTCCTTAAGGTGGCTCCCTACGGTAATTTCAATAGGGGACTGGTGACTAGAAATAGTATCGCTACGCATGCGTAAACAGCGATCTTGTCGTTTCGAAATTCTATGACCGCGTTGACATGGATGTTAAACTTGTAGACGTTTTCTTCGGTGAATTTTGGTAAAATTTTGGAAATAAGTAGTTTATAAAAAGTTCCAAAGTATATATAATTTAAAAAACATTTCATAAGACAGAACTTTTCTAAATCGATAATTTTTATAGCGAAAAATCTGTCCCTACAACCTACCTTCATTTTTTGCATGGATATTCTCTACAACAATATCTATCATCTCAGCAATTTTCAAGAAAATTCACCGAAGCAAACGGAAGAGATGCCGCTTCAATTATGCAATATTTGAAAATATACCAAAATTCCAACGTCATTATTACTATGGTAACAGCAAATAATTGAACTTTTTAATAAATATTTTATATCTGCAATAGTTCTGCTATAGTAAGGTCTACTTAGCATTTATCCAACAAATGTTTTAAACTTATGAATAGCATTAGATAACGAGCGTATGAAATAGCGCGCATTTATTTAAACTATATAGGGAGCCACCTTAAATCAACCTGTAGTTCTATACACAAAACTATACTATCCATAAACTACAAATTACAACCTACAATCTGCACACTTCAAACTACACACTAGAAACTACAAACGATACACTACACACTTCAAACTACAAAATATACAAACTAGAAACCAAAAGATACGGTAAAATTGAAAATGCGCGACTAGGAATCGACATAATAAAATGAGAAAAGAACGCTCTCTGATCAAATAGTTTTTACTGAACAAGCTTTCGACGGCCAGACTGTACTCAAAACCGTAACCTTATGAATGCTAGCCGAACGGTCTAACCATGGATTGAGCCGCTGGAACTCAAATGGCAAACGAGGTTGTTTATAGTATTGTTGAACATATCCTAAACTAAGCTTTAAAAGTTGTTAAAAATTATGGGATAATTGAACTTTTTAATTGAACTTTTTAATAAATATTTTATATCTGCAATAGTTCTGCTATAGTAAGGTCTACTTAGTATTTATCCAACAAATGTTTTAAACTTATGAATAGCATTAGATAACGAGCGTATGAAATAGCGCGCATTTATTTAAACTATATAGGGAGCCACCTTAAATCAACCTGTAGTTCTATACACAAAACTATACTATCCATAAACTACAAATTACAACCTACAATCTGCACACTTCAAACTACACACTAGAAACTACAAACGATACACTACACACTTCAAACTACAAAATATACAAACTAGAAACCAAAAGATACGGTAAAATTGAAAATGCGCGACTGGGAATCGACATAATAAAATGAGAAAAGAACGCTCTCTGATCAAATAGTTTTTACTGAACAAGCTTTCGACGGCCAGACTGTACTCAAAACCGTAACCTTATGAATGCTAGCCGAACGGTCTAACCATGGATTGAGCCGCTGGAACTCAAATGACAAACGAGGTTGTTTATAGTATTGTTGAACATATCCTAAACTAAGCTTTAAAAGTTGTTAAAAATTATGGGATAGATTTTTTCTCTCTTCATAGACACTTTAAGAAAATTATATATAAACGCAATAAGGCATAACTTTTTATAAAAAAGCAGTTAGAACTGTACCTCTGTATAATGAAATTCTTGGTTTCCATGCATTTCGTGACATCTATAAAGGTAAACTTTAGAACCAGGTTTGGAGTTAGGACCATCAATGCAATCCTCGACATTTCGTATCTCATGAATATAACTGTACTGAAATTTCTGCGAAGAAAAAACGTATCTCAAATTAATGACAATAATACACGATTGAGCAAATTAGTCAATTGTGGGGAGCACGGTTGGCGTGTGCTGTTAATAGTTAAGCCCGATTGGACGGGGTTAGTACTTGGATGGGTGACCGTCTGGGAATAACCCTGTTCTCGAGCTTGAGACTCATGTGAGTAGAGTTTAGTTGGTCTCTCCTGTGCTTCGAGTTTTTTTCGCCGGGCTCTCCGGTTTTCCTCCCTCCGCAAAACCAACACCTACAGGTCATAGCTGTAATCTGTGATCCGCGATATGTGTCGTATGGCGGCTGCCTGGAGCGCCTTTAATGCCTTCGACTCGGCCATGTTAAAATTTCAATGTGTAAATTGCTCTTGAAAAGCCCCTTGTGGTAAGCAGTAATGTATCATTATATGACTGTGTCGCGTGAGCAATCTTAACGCGACTTTCCTGCGATTTGATTGGTACTTGCAGGAGCGGTCCTAATAGAAACCGGTAAAGACCGGTCATTACAAAATTTGAAAATGAAAACCAAAACCAGAAAATCAAGCAAATCACGCTAAAATAGTGTTCAAATATAGTGAAAACTGAAAATGAATTTACCGCTAAATAATTAAAGACGACAGTATTTTCGGTGACTGAAAGTGTTTTTGTTGTTTATGGTTTTTGTTGAAAGTCGGTTATTTCGGTCTTTGCTGCTTGTACTTTCGACATTCAAATAGAACTAAAAAACTTGGGCCATATAATAAAAACCTTATTAATATCGCTTGGTCGGTCTTTACAGCAAAATTATTGGTCTTTTTGCAAAAACGTGAGACGCTCCTTCGTCGCTCCGTCTGTACTGCATGAAGATAAGATTTCGCCCAACACAAGTGTGATTTTTCATTAATTCTTCGACAACAAGTGTTATTTCCTTTTAATAACATTTCAATCAATTTTACCTTTTCTCAAAATAATGCAAAGCCTGGCAAAATGGCGAAAGTACAAACATCAAACTCAGCATATCAAAAGCACGTCGATTTTTTTCACAGCGTGACACTGGTATCTTTGAGTAATGTCTTCATCTAATTTTCAACTGTTTTAAGTAACCTTTACTTAACTTTCTTCGTTATTAACTTCCTGCACGCTCGGCAAAAGCAAATAACCCAGGACTAGTGTTGAACTGACTTGTTTACTGTCAACAATTGTTTTCATCTGCCAAACTGACATGACGTCATTTTATGTCGTATCAAACGTTGCGGTATCAAGTCAGTTTGGCAGATGGAAACAAGTATTTACTGCAAACGCCCAGATGTATGGTATTCAAAAAAAATACCACATATGGTATATTTTTTTTAAATACCCCTAGTAAAACAATTTAAATTTAATACAAATGTCATTAGCAATCAAGAATGAGGAAAATTGATTAAAATGTTATTCTGAATAAAATAGAACATAATTAATTCTTTGAAAGTTTTCATGGCGATAATGTAATATAAATAAGTTTGTAAAAACACCACGTAAAATTTTTCTTTGCTAAGCTTTCGGCCTGTTGACTCAGGCCTTCATCAGAGCAATGACAACAAGTTGTTGGCTCACGTCATTTATAAACTAAGCAACTGATCAATTAAATCACGTAAGAATACAATGGCGTATCACGTTAATTTTATTAATTAGAAAACAAAATCAAGAATGTTCTCCGAATAGGGCACACCACGTGCTGTTTAATGGCTGTCTTTCATGAGAAATAGTGCGATGTTTTGCAATCTCAATAGACTCCCTTGTTCTTCGCGTGAAGTATTGCTTGTCGCTGGCTAAGAGTGACGACTCTTCCCACTTAACACGATGGTCATACTTCCAAGCGTGTTTGGCAACAGCAGATTTATCCTGTTGGGCTTTAATGCAACATGTCTTGTGCTCCTTCAGGCGAGTTGAGAGATTTCTTCCCGTTTCCCCGATGTAAACCAAGCCACACTCACATGGAATGCGATTGTACACTCCAGGCTTAGATAAGCTATCCACCTCTGATGAAGGCCTGAGTCAACAGGCCGAAAGCTTAGCAAAGAAATATTTTACGTGGTGTTTCCACAAAACTTATTTATATTAAAATATAACATTTTAACCTTTTCATTACCACAAAGACGGACTCTAGTATTTTACTCTGGCTATAACGTTAGACGATTTTACTCGTCAATAGGGAAACCCCTGGTAGTGTATACGGGTTAAAACAAAGTTTCTCGTTTATTGAAAAATACAAGACCGGAATCGATCACCCCATGGACACTTATGCATGCAAACACAGCCGTATTTCTATAACTCTATATGGAAAATAAATAAAAGATTGATACGCTATCCAATACGCCATATAGTATGCCATCAAATAACGTTGAACCTATTTTGAAAAGGTTATTTATATATGAAAGAAATATAGAAGATTTTCCCCGTGTTCCCTACAGTTATAGAAACACTTGTGGAAGTTTGGACGAACTCGAAATAGTCAGTGTGGAAACTCTCGTTCTCCCAAACTTCCAATAGTGTTTCTATAACTTTATAAAACACGGAAGATGTTTTCTATTTCTTAAATTTTAACTAATTAGTAATTAATGAAGTAATTACTCAGGTTACCTGTGGTAGGCCGAGTCTAGGTTTCGGCTCGTGTTTTTTTGTTGTTGTTTTTGTTTTGTTTTGTTTTGTTTTGTTTTGTTTTGTTTTGTTTTGTTTTGTTTTGTTTTGTTTTGTTTTGTTTTGTTTTGTGTTTTTTTTTGTGTTTTTTTGTGTGTTTTTTGTGTGTTTTTTTTTTTGGGGGGGGGGGGGGGGGAGGGGGGGGTGTCACGATTTTGCATTTTTGCACATTTTACTTCCGCTACTATTCATACTTCCGGTGAGTTGTTAGCGATGTGATGGAGTGAGGCCGTGAGGCATGTTGTAAGTTCTTTGCCCCTTTTGCTTTTGGACAAAAAGTTGAACAGCTTCGCCTTTTGATCAAGGTGTTCTTGCACTTTGTTGGTAGCTTCGAAACTGACTGACTGACTTTGTAGTTTATTTAACAGTGGTGTGGCTGACAACTCCTTGATCGTAAATATGTTCACCTCTGTGAAGTATGCACCACATTCACCCTTCAATCTGATCTTCCTCGGCTTCTTCCACCTTTGCAACCTCGTACCCAGGGTCTTATCTGCTTTCAAAATGGCGAGATGAGAAGACCCTGGCAAAGGCTGGTCACGTGATTCCAAAATACTCCAAGATTCTTGGAGTATTTGGTCACGTGGATAATTTGAGCTTCGCCCGTCCTGGGGGGAGCGGTTGATTCGGTTCTTTTATAAACGTAGAAGGTTGCTGCAAGTCCTGTAATTAATGTTAAATTCGAGTGGTAAATTAGATCTATTTCAAAATTTACGACATTTGCTGGATATTTCATATTTGTTGCCGTCAATCGTCAGAAACTCAGAAAGAAAGGCGAAGGCGACGAACGATCATAAACAGTTAAACAGAAACCCGCTTTCAATAGAACTACTGCGGTACAGGTACTGCTACATTTACATACACTTAAAATATTCGAATGCTGTTGATTGTTGGAAGTTTATTTACTGTCCAGTATAGCACATTTATGTTTCTTGTCCACACGTTTGGGATTTGTGGAAATTTAATTGTTGTGTCTGTCGATTTGATATTCAAATGGTATATTCGAATCTGCTGTCCTCGTTGACTTTGACTTTGAGGTTGTATTTTAATACAAATATTCGATCAACTACCATACTACGATCGACGAACATATTATAGATCAGCACTGAAGATTTTGACTTTGTATATTTCTAAACTTTTTAAATTAGATTCGGAAAGTCCAGAAACCGAAATATTAAACACTTCTTGCTTGCATAATAAAGCAAATATGTTGTAGTGTAGACGCTTCTTACTATCTGATTTGTTAAATTTGTTAAGATAATGTCTTGTTATTTGTACGGTTTGGTTATTCTTGAGTTCCTATAAACAAGTTCGCTGAATAGGCCAACTATACTCTGTTCATCAGTGACTGTACCGCGCCCCCCGGTACAGTGTGAGTCACTCATCAAAATATTCCAAAATTATTGGTGTCACGTGACCAGCCTTTGCCAGGGTCTTCTCTCCGCCCCGCCATTTTCAGAAGGCCCTGGGTACGAGGTTGCCACCTTTGCTCTCGCGCGGTATAGAGCCTCAGCGAAGGATGGCCTGACCCAGGCGTCTTGTTAATTTTTAGTCGGACCCTGCAGTCCACTTCATTTATATACATGTGAATATAATGGTTAATGTGACATACCTGGGTTCTCATAAAAGATCGACAAGTTGACAGTCCCATCTCTTTGCCAGGTTCTCTTCCCATTGTATCAAGGCACAGGTTTGTATTGGGGTTCCGTACCTGGACAAGTAAAGAATGAGAGGCATTCGTAAAAACTTCAAACTTTAAGATCGAGAATGGGTATTAATGTGGACAGCTTATTTTATACCTTGTTACTATTTAAAAAAAAAATAGCCATGTATATCATATTTTTTAGTGTTCTTTCCTATACGCAATCAGAAAAATGTTTCAAATACACTTTGAAAAACTACAACAAGCATTGTCAAACCCAGACGCCTAATTGGAGTCTGGAAAACAACATCAATTTTAACGCGTCCAAGTGACACGTAAGAAAAGTCCTATGTCTTACAACTATAGATCACTATAAAAAAATATAAGATCTCGAAAAAGCTAATGAATGTCCAAGAAGAGAAAGACATATGTTACCATGTCCGCTAAACTTTCCAAGCTAAAATATATGCAGAGTCGCAGAGAACAATCAAAGATTGGAAAAGTCCAACAAGATCTAAACCAGACGAACTGCCACACCATATCACAGCGGTTGCTGATTCGGTTTATGTTACGACTGGAAAATCAGAGATTTAGTATTTGACATGGCTAATTGATAAGGCTATATCGATAAAAATGATTACGGTTGTTAATAAGTGCTTCATTCGTAAACCACTTCAGTACCCGGTTCATTCAGACCTCTAGTAATATTCGTCAAGTCTTTCTCTGCAAAACTACTATTTTCCAAGCTTCATATCTTGTACAGTTCTGGAACATTATATGTAAACAAGCGCTCACTAATATTTTTCCAGTCGTTAGCTAGTTGATTTAAATGCTATCTTAGGCAGAAATACTTCTCCTTCTACATCAGGTCTTCGACTAATAACTGTCCTTGCCACAAGACAAAACTTTTATTTATCCAATTGTTCTTCCATTCGATCATCTACCCACACACCCATTCATCCATCCACACAGCCACTCACTCACTCGCTCAAACACCCACCCACCCATCCATCCTCGTTCACACCTTTTAAATTTGATCCCCGAGCTGGGCGTAGGGCCGAATGCCCGCAGCCCGGTGAGGGTGCTAATCTCGACACGCGTGGAGTCCATTTTATACGCGTGTGGAAAAAAGCGAGGGAGACGAAATCTGGGAAATAGTTTGTTTGTTTGTTTGTTTGTTTGTTTGTTTGTTTGTTTGTTTGTTTGTTTGTTTGTTTGTTTGTCTGTCTGTCTGTCTGTCTGTCTGTCTGTCTGTCTGTCTGTCTGTCTGTCTGTCTGTCTGTCTGTCTGTCTGTCTGTCTGTCTGTCTGTCTGTCTGTCTGTCTGTCTGTCTGTCTGTCTGTCTGTCTGTCTGTCTGTTTGTTTGTTTGTTTGTTTGTTTGTTTGTTTGTTTGTTTGTTTGTTTGTTTGTTTGTTTGTTTGTTTGTTTGTTTGTTTGTTTGTTTGTTTGTTTGTTTGTTTGTTTGTTTGTTTGTTTGTTTGTTTGTTTGTTTGTTTGTTTGTTTGTGTATATATGTTTGGTACGGTGTCACGCGGTAAGAATAGTTGGGCACTGGTGACTAGCGACGAAGAAAACTATTAAATCTGTCAGTATTTTGCTTTCGTTTAACGAAATGGAGCCTGTTCTACTTAAATAATAAAAGAGAACAACGAAGAAAAGGATACAAACAGCCGGTTTAATATATCTTGAAGCGAAACCAGAGAACCTGAAGAAACCAAACGCCGTATGGTAAACAAAACTCGATCTGAATTGCAGTGGTTGTGGTCACTCAGTGGTCAAATCATTTTAAAGTTATAAACGGTAGGATTCTTGTTGTCTTAATAACATAAACAATATACAGCTTCACGTTTTCGTGCTTTCCCTTTGCTCGTCCAAACCATAAGTCAGCTTAACTAAAGCTAACTTAAAAAACTTCCTTTATAAGCTTATGTTGATGTTATTCATTGACTTCGCATGGGCTTTGGCGATTTTTTTTGCTGTATTTCCAAATTTTCGACTGAAACGTGGTCTGTTTAATACTTCTTTCTGGGATCCGATTCTACTGAATTATTTTTATCTCAGACTCTATTATAAATGTAATTTTGAGCTGTTAACTTTTAATTCTGCCTTTACAAAACATGTATACATAGCCACATAGGGAAGCCATAAGCCATTTAAGCGCTTGCTAAAAATAATCCCTTTTTAATCCTCCTATAAAAACAATATATTTTTTACAACCAGATCTAAATTTTGCTTTGATATGTTCAACTTTCATTAAATCAGTTAGTCATCCTATCCATAAATTCTATGATTATCTCGAGGATTATCATTTGCTTTAAAATCTGTTTGTTTTTATATTGGTTGTACATCAGGAGTGCTTATTTTAATTAAATCAGGGTGGGTGGGTGGGGGGTGTTTCAAAAAACCATTTAATAAAAGTGGGCGAGGGGTTGTTCCATTCATGTATTTCTAGTACTCGCGTGGACAAACGTGATATGCGAACGAATTTCTGTGATCTGAATATTTATTTATTTATTTATTTATTTGTATATATGTGTGGACGGACCATGCGCGATTAAGATCGTGGGGCACTGGGGACAATATAGTTCTTGACAAAAAGATTTGATTGAACTTACAAATAAATATTAAACGACTTGAGTTTTTGGGAAACGTATATCACTTTTGTAAGAACTGAAACAAATCAACGTCTACGTATATTAAGCAAAACAACGTCTTGAGTAGAAGGAAACCCGTCAAACCGAAACTCGAAAGGAGGAGAAAGGAAGAGTGAAACTTGAAAACCGACGAAGAAATAAAGGCCGACGAAACGCTTTTAGTTTACGGTAAAAATATTGACTGCAGCCGTTCTCAGTAATCACGAACATTTAGTAGGAAAACTGTTCGAGTTTCCCACTTTCCTTATATATACCCTTTTGTTTTCTCTTTTGTGTGTCCTTAAAGTATTTCAAACTTATCCATTCATGTTAGTTTGCTTGCCTGTTGTATTTTTTATTTGTGGCTGCCGTGTTAATATCTTTATTCAAATAGTTTTCTTATTGTAAAACCACTTGTGACTAACGTAGCTTGTCCATAATTGGCATAAAAATCGAAAACGGAGCAATTTTTCTTCTGTAAAACGTACAAATGCTGTTGAAATATTTATTAACATGTAGGTGAAAACAATTTCAGCACATTGAAATGTCATAAATGAATATTGCCGTGGCAGGCTGCCCAGTTTGAAAAATGTTTTCAGATGCTGTAGTGTTTTTTGTAAACATGGGAAAAAAGAAGTGTACAATATAACCCTAATATTTTGACAAAATTATTCCGCCTATCTCGGTAGTCTGGTGGTTAACACAGTCGGCTTGTACGGTAACAAGGTTGACTTCAAACCCTGGAAGCAACGTGCTATTTTTTTTATCTCAATATTTTTCACGAAATATCATCCTTAAATTTTTCTTTGTTCCTCGTTACCTTTTTCTTAAAAAACATAGAGTTATTGAAACTACAGTTTTTTTATTTCAAATATTCTACTAGAATTAAAACTATATTTTGATCAACAGGGGTGGCTATTTCCAGGCCCCCAATAAAAAAGTGCGCAAGTGTTTCTTATCAGAGGGAATATCAGGAGGTATTTACAAAAATTCATGCAAAAGCGGGCGAGGGGTTATTGCGTTCATGTATTTCTAGTATGTATCTAATAGAAACCACGACCAATAGCGCACAACTACGATAACAACTATCTCGAACGCAAATGTTGTGCCTTCGATTTGCCGCAGCGCGCAACCTAAATCTGCTCAAACACTCGATTGTCACAAGAAACCAATTCTAATCAACAAGCAAAAACGTATAATTGTTCTTCTAAAAATACTGCTCCAATGATGGAAACGGGAACTTCCAAAAAAAGAAAACGTTGCTCTTTGTACCCGATCTGTCCGACTTTCTTCATTAATTTCCATGGTGATATCTCCCGTTGCGTTTAACGCCGAAGTTATGAATTACAATTATTCAAACAATTACTCGCATGTCATTGGAGCAGCCGAATCCAAGTATTTCACGCGGTCGATATCATCCAGACA
>CAXIUP010000262.1:42500-60000 GCA_964035015.1 Corallium rubrum | reverse complement strand
GGGACATGCAGATGCAACTTTGGTCGTCTACAGAAGATCAACGAAACGTCCAATACCAATAATTTATTCACTGGACTAATCTACTCAATAAAGGCTTTTAGATTTGGGAAAAAATTTTTTGGGGTTAGTGGCACTTTAATAAAAAAAATGCGAACACACTTTTTTAGAACAAACATTGAGAAGTGAAAATATGATAAATTGAGAGCTTTTTGGTAAAACCAAAGACCACCTTAAACCACGGCGGGAAGGTACTGTGATTTTAAACTGATGAGTATATCTGCAACAATATTTTATTTCTTATTTACTGTATAATACGATAGTGTCCGACGTCACATACTTAACTACATTTGGTGCAAATTTGAGACAAATCGGAAAAAAACTGAGCGAGCGGTAACAAATTTCTTGAAATGGCTTCCTAGGGTATCTTGTAACCTTAAATTCCTCAATTTTCAGTACGAAAAAAACAACAAAATGCACTTTACTGGGTGTTGTTACAGCTCTGGAGTTACCCTTCGTCTCGAAAAATGTCAGATTTAGCATTTCCACAACTGAAACTTTAGTTAAAGCAATAATTTAACATCATCTTATTACTAATTCTTGGCATGACAACCTTCAAACGTTTGAGACAACAAAGAAAAATAAGGAAACCCTGCATTTTCCGTACGAGTTTCGGACTCGAATTTTCCTTTTGTTCGGCAGATATTTCGTCGTTCAATCCATTTTCATGGGTAGAAATTGTTCGGTACAAGGCCGATAAGCCCAATACGTACTAGCTTCTTCGCTATCATCTATAAAAAACTTTAGATCTAAAAAATGGTTGTTTTTTGCAGCGAGTTTTCAGTTTTTCATTGTGCCCTTCATAGGTTCTGTTGACGTGCAATGGCTACCCCCAGCGGCCGGAAGTTTGACTTCACCCAATCATAGGGGCTGTCTTATGGAGTTAGCGTTCCAGTTTACTTAGAGTTCAATGGGAACAACTCTCCTGGCGCCGCAAGTATAGATTAAAGCGGCAATTGCCATCAACTGTTTGTTACTGTCAACGATTGCAACCATGCGTTGATGTAGTGGACTACACTCGTTCTTTAGGGCTTCGAGAAATGTCCTGTCTGTGGCTCTTTCTGCACTGCAGTAAACAAACTGTGGGGGAGTTTGATCGCACAGCTAATTCCACGGCATTGAAACCCATTGACTGCATCTCTGCTATCTGGTCGGAAGTTATGCTGGTGAGTGGAGTGATGACCAGAATACATACTGCGTCTTTCTCCAATCGTTTGAGCATTTCTCGCCTTACCAAGACGAATACTGTGAAAATCAAGCTCTTTCCAAAACCAATCGCTAAGACTGATATCCCACAAGAAGTTCCTTGAGAGCAACTTCTTGTTGCTCTTTCAGAATAATTCCTCGCTGAGAATTTCTCAAAATATTGAAAGTTTCCAAAGCTTTAACCACACACTCGTTCACGGAGGCCATGTTGACGAGGCCGCGAGACGAATAGAGGATGCATATGGCTCGATATTGTTTGATTGATAGCTATTGACAACTCTTAAAATACTAACCAATCACTATTTCCCGTTCACCAGTGAACGGATAATTCAAAAACCACTAGTTTTGCGGCAGGCGGTTTTTCCTTTCGCCCGCTTTTTCGCCCTCGCCCGCTTTTTCGCCCTAAGACCCCAACACCTTAAAACCGCCAGCCACGCAGGTTAGTCACCCATCCAAGTACTAACTCCGTCTAACCGGAGTTAAATTTTGGTGAGAGGCAGCGCGCTGACAGCACACGCCACCCGTGCTCCCCCTATGCTGCACATTATAAATTCCCAGCGTAACCAGGTGAATAATCAGGTATAGTTTAAAGACTACTCTGTTATCAGTCAAGGTTTCGACACTCCGATTAAGTGTCTTCGACAGGGAGTGATCGTTGTGAAGACAGAATAAAAAGTAGGTGCAAAGCCAGAAGCATTATAAATACCTTTATTACTGAAGTCATCAACCATGACAATTTCTTTTAGCATAGATGGTGGAGATCTGTTTAGAACACTATGAACAGTCCTCATTAGAGTAGACCACCCCTCATTGTGAAAAATTATGACAACAGATGACTTGAGTAATTTTCTAGGGTATCTTCGTAATTTACACCTACACAAATACAGAAGAAACAAGCAATAAAAACGTAATTCTGGAAATAAAACGTACACTACACACTTTGCAACCTCGTACCCACGGCCTTTTGCCTCCACGTTGGGAGGTCGGCGAAAATGGCCTTGGCATCGGCTGGTCGATTAGAACTATAATCTGATTGGCCAGTTTAAGAACTCGATTAAGACCCCGTTTACACGATGCCGGCACAATCTGAAAACGGGACAAAATCATGCCGTTTAGGCCTTGCGTTTACACGATACCGGTACAAAAATGACATGAAAACGGCACAAAATGAAGACGGGTTCCTTGACGGCATGAAATGAAATGAAAACGAAACACCAACCGGTATCGTGTAAACGCCTGTGCCGTAACAGACTGATGACGGTAATCACGATATATACGACCACAGTATTCGGGTCAGCAGTATTCACTTCTCAATTCTCATTGGAAGAGAATAGTCACATGCTAATCCGTCATTATATTATACCGGCACCGTGTAAACGCAAGACTTTTGGGGCTGTATTTACACATGCATGATTTTGTTCCGTTTTCAAATTGTACCGGCATCGTGTAAACGGGGTCTAATTCTGCATGATAGAGTATACTTTATTCATGAAAATTTGAATTGCAATAGATCTACTCTGCAAAGTTCACCCCAAGAATGAAAACGGCAGCTTTAGTTAAAGTCAAGAACAACATGTCATTAGATATAGACCACTTGCACATGACATCACAGATCACGTGATTATTCCATCTGGAGGACAAACACGGAACACGTTTGGCGGCGTATGGCACAAAATTCGACGACTGGACCTAACTCCCGACAAGTTTCCCCATACAAGAGTGTGTAGCGCTCATTTTGTTTCAGGCAAGTTATATTTCAATAAATCATGTCTTTATACAATGTTGCTTATGTTGTTGAATGCGCTAGAAACATTTAATAAACATACTTTGCGTCCCCATTCACTATGCATGCTGCCATCATCTGATCAAAAATTTGACTTGCTAATGTTTAGGCTTGAATTAATAATTGTCAGGAAAACCAGCTTCGCTCTTGGACAAGGAAAATGTTGACTGGGCACCTAGTGTAGACCTTGGACACAGCTCTACAAAGAAACACAATCCTGAACGAGGTTCAAGGCTTGTTCAGAGGCAAGAAAAGATAAAGAGGAATGAGAGTGCTGCTGCCCTTTTGGATCTTTCACAAGCAACAGAGCCAGAAGAAGATTTTGATGATATTGAACCATTGTTTAAGGAGATGGCAATACAGACAGAATTGGATATGGGAAGTTTAAACAATATGGATGAGGAAATTAAAAGATTATCAGTGGAAAATGATAACTTGAAAAACCAACTCAAAGACAAAACCTTAGATGAAGAGTGGTTAAAGAATGATGATGAAAAAGTTCTATTTTATACTGGCCTACCTAACTGGTTCATATTCATCACCGTGTTCAGTCTCATCAAGGACTACCTTTCCCTGTCATCAAAGTGTGTACTAAGTCCATTTCAGCAGTTTCTACTGACTTTAATGAGATTGAGGTTAGACCTATCTGGAAAGGATTTGGCTTACAGATTTGGTGTTCATGAATCAACTGTGTCGCGGAACATTTGTTCATGTCCTAGATGTACTTTATAGCCGTTTATCTCCACTGATCATATGGCCAGACAGAGATGCTTTGAGGAAAACTACCCTATGGACTTCCGGAAACATTGTGCAAAATGTGCAGTCATTATTGACTGTTTCGAGATATTTTTAGAGCGAGCTGGCAATGTTCTTGCCCGTGCCCAAACCTATTCTTCCTACAAGCACCACAACACTGTGAAATATCTCATTGGTATAACACCGCAAGGAACTGTCAGCTTTATATCTGATGGTTGGGGTGGTTGTGTAAGTGATAAACACCTAACTGAAAATAGTGGTTTATTAAAGAAATTAATTCCTGGAGATGTTATTTTAGCAGATAGAGGTTTTGACATTCAGGAGTCAGTTGGTCTTTATTGTGCTACAATTAAGATTCCTGCATTTACCAAAGGAAAGCCCCAGTTAAGTGGTATTGAAGTAGAGCAGACAAGACGGATTGCAAATGTTCAAATCCATGTTGAACGAGTAATTGGGAACATCAGGAAGAAATATGCAATCCTTAGTTCCACACAGCCAATTAAGTTTGTAATCAGCCCGACAAATGGAGTGACAACATTGGACAAGATGGTGTCTTGTTGTTGTGCTTTGACTAATTTATGTGGCTCTGTTGTAAATTTTGAATAATTAATTTATTTTAAAACAATTGTGGATTCTATTATGTATTCTAAATTTTTTAATACAGTACCTATTTATTATTTAATAGATGAGTTGGTTTTCTTTGCTCTTTCTAGAGATGTATCTATGATACTGTATATCCCAAGAGAACCAATAATGAAAAATTCAAGGCACTGGTATATACATATACATATACATATACATATACATATACATATACATATACATATACATATATACATATATATATACATATATACATATATATATATATATATATATATATATATATATATATATATATATATATATATATGTATAGGTTATATACCGAGAACGCGGGATATAAGTCATATATTGACCCGAGGGGCCGAAGGTCCCGAGGGTCAATATATGACTTATATCCCAAGTTCGAGGTATATAACCGACTTATATCACGATTGAGGAGGTTTTCGAACGAGGTTTCGTCAATTTCGAAGAGTTTCGATCAAGATTTTTCGAGTTATATCCACAAGTTTTATCTAATTATTTATTCACAGGATATAACCTGTATATATCCCGCGGTACATCAAAGAAAACCGACTCAATCGTGATATAAATATATATATATATATATATATATATATTAGGACAATATCTAGATATTGCCCTGGTCAACAGGCAATATATAGAAATTATATGTTTTTTCAAAAACCTCCTCAACTATTAAAGAGCATGGATCTTTTCTGGGATGACCCGATAACAATAAATATAACAGTTTTAAGTAGATGGCAAGTGTAAAATTTTTACATATACAGTATACAAAATCCTTACATAATTATATAAGTTCATCACTGTGTGAATAACACTTAGTTATAATTCATTTGGTCTTGGCTTTCTTGTTTTTGTTTTCTCTCTGGCAGTCAGGACAATACCATTTCTTTGCTTTGGGAGGGGCCTTCATTTGCAAGCATGTGAAATGAAACCATTGATATGGACATGCATCATTATCACAAGCAATCCTTTCTCCACTTTCCTCTTTTCCGCAGTAGCAAAATTGTTCTTCATTCACTTTTCTCATACTTGGTTTAGGTGGTCTTGAAAACCATTTGGCAAGCAATTCTGGCAGAATGCCTTTCAGGACAAACTCCTTAGACTTTTCAACATTCCTTGACCAAAAGTCAGTGTCTGTCACTATTCTTTCAATAACAAGACTCTTTTCGGTCCAGACCACAAAATCACAATAATCTCGTCCTGTACATAGAAGTTGGGCTTGTACCTAGAAGAAAATTCAAAGGAAATATATATCATTAACATAAAAGTCATTGTACACTGACATGAAGACAGGATACCCATCCCAATAAGGGCAACACCAATACAAATCATTAGTACAATATTACCAGGTCACCAACCTGATAATAATATGAGTGTGTTCTTTTGAGTTTCTGTGACCCATTTTCCATGGCCTCCAAACAGAAATCTTTATCTTGCTCAGAAGTTGGTATATCCTTAAATCTCTGACAGAAAGGGCACTACAATGTACAATGGAAAAGGAATTAAACAAAATATAATTATTGTATATTGGACAACTGCGATAAACTCATTTTGCATAAAATATAACAAATTTTAGAAAATTACAGTAGTTACCTTTATTTCACAAACTCCTAAGCCACAACATTGACACTGTACCATTGCATCAGGTGAAGCACCAAGAAACCCATGTACAGCATGTATATGCATCCTTAGCTGTTCCTTCATGATTGCAGCCCCACCTTGTTGCATCTGTACTAAACCTGGACAGTTCTGGGTGGCAGATGCTCATGATTAGACTGGCTGAAGGACATGCAGGATCTGTATGACAAGCAGCTATAAATCTTGAAGCTGTGACTCTGCCAGTTCTCATCTGGAACCATATCTTTGAATTAGCTTGACCTCTAGTTTTCTCTTCAACAGCTTTCTTTTGTGCACTAGTCACTGTCAATCTTTCAAGTTCCCCCATTGATGCTTTTAGTATCTCATGATAACTTTCATCAATGAGTTCAGGTCTAAAGATAGTACTGAGAACACAGGGTAGATCTGGGTCCAGTGACTTGGGGACAAAAGAATTTGAAAAAGGATGAACCAAGGATAAAATAGCAGGTTTTGAAGATGATGACTGTAGCTTTAAAAAGAAATCAGACAATTCTTCTTGTGAAGGTCGTGGAATTGTTTTGGAACATGGTTTGGTGGTATCTCTTATCCGTTTATGGAACTCTATGTCTTTTACTCTTGCGTAGGGAACAGACTTCACAGCAGATGGCATGACCCAGTATGCTTTTTTTTCAGTAACTGTTAAAGATTCTCTACGCTTTACACCAGCTTCTATAGCCCAAAGTAATGACCCCACATGAGAACAACTTTCTCCTAATCCAGCCATGCAATCACAATGGGCTGCTAAAATCTTTCCAGACGTCTCACAGATAACCCAAGGAGTCAAAGGCTTTTCGGACAATCTCTGGGAATGGTTAACCTAAAATCAATTAAGGTTATATTGTTATTATTATTAATAGAAACCATTTTGTCACAGACTGTATAACAAGCTTCATTTGTTGGGCCTTACCTTAGCAATCATCAAGCAGTTGCCACTAAATTTCTTAACTAGGACATCTCTGACCCAACCATTTACAAACTTTTGATAGCAGTCAAGACTTTTGTAATTCAACAGTTGCTCCTGTGTATATGGACTTCGGGAAAACAGTAAATACATCCCAACGTGAATGTAAGTAATAGATGGCCATGACTCGTCGTCAATCCACTTATCTTTCGGCAATTCATACGGATCTATGTTGTTTACATATGAAAGGTTTTCCATATATCTTTCCCTAGATAAATTACACTTCAATGTTTTCATATAGCCAGTTAACAAGCCTTTCTTCGCCATTTTAAGTACTTTTTTCGTGTTATAAACTCGCCGCCATGTCTCAACATGAATGCCAAATGCTTGTCCTCCAGATGCGCCTTAGCAACTGTTGCGAAGGAATTTGTGACGTAACTGCATCGATAATCATGGGGAGTATCATGATAAATAATGCTAGCCAGTTGTTTTTATGATAAAGGGGGTTCACATGAGTGATTCAGCAGAGCGTTAAATATTTCTCATTTACTATTCATGTATAAGTATTATACAAAAACAAAACACAAAGACCGCATAAATTTTCTCACCAAAACACCCGAAAATTCTGGGTGTCACGTGACCAGCCGACGCCAGGGTCATTTTCGCCGACTTCCCAACGTGAAGGAAAAATGCCCTGGGTACGAGGTCGCACACTTTGTAGTATAGAATGAACCACATTCCAAAAAATGCCATCCTAAAAACTTACGATATGCTTCTCTCAGCACTGTTTGGTAGGTAAGAATTTCTGCAAATCTAGCTTTTTATAAATCACAATGATTCTAGCATTTAAACTTCAAGACCTCTTCGCTCAACCTGTACATTACGCAGGGTGATAATTTTTTTTGATTTTTTAAGGAAAATTAAAAACATCGAATTTTTTCTCTATTTAAAATTCTCTATTTGCGGGTGGACAGAATGTTCCGTAATCAACAAAATAGCTGGGGCAGTTTGTGATGATAAGGTCTAGTATTGCAGCTGAGTGTTGAGTGACATGACGAGTGAGTTCACGGATCAGCTGAGTCAGGGCATTGCACTCTAATCATTGATATAATCGAGTACCAATTATTCCCCAAGTCCCTAGTAAATGGTGGAAATTCTAAATGGGATAAAGAAACGAGACTTTTTACTGAAACATTATTAATTTACAACACTTGAAATTCAAACTTCAAAGAAAAATATTTAGGTTCAGATTTGGTTTTACAGGTGAGTGAAACCTCGATATAACAAACCCTGTTATATTACGAACACCCCTACTCATAACGAACAACTTTTTTAGTCCAGAAAAGTTAAATTTACAATAAGCTGTATTTATTAAAACTTCGATCGTTATAATGAAGCCCTATTATAACGAACAAGTTTCCCAATCCCTTGGCAGTTCATTATATCGAGGTTACACTGTAGCAATTAGGCCTAAGTCTACAATTTAGGTTATTATAAAACCTGAGTCATTGCCAATAAGGTAGGGATAATTGAAATGTGTCAAAACAACTTAAACATCATTTTTCGTTAGAAGCTGTTGTTTTTTTAAGCATTAAGGTCTTCGTTAAGGTTTCCAAGGTCATTTCGGTAAAGCGCTCTCAATTCCTCAATTCGATCAATTTGCTCTCAATCCGACATATCAAAAAACGCTGACACAGTTTTGCTGGAAATTTATCTCAGAATAAAACTGCACAAAAAACCCCGATTTTGAACAAAATAAAACACTTTTTACTTGAGTCACCCCAAGTGAGCCCTCTGGTTTTAATTACAAAATTCACAACTATTATTGGTTTGTGGTTATTGTAAAATGAAAGACAACATTTGTATTCTACAAATTAATAGCTTTCTAACGATATCTATTTTATTTTTGTGGCATAAATTCCGACGAATTGAGAGTGCTTTACTGAAACGACCTTGCAAACCTTAACGAAGACCTTAAATCCGTGATCTAAATCAACGTGATTTAAATCATATATTTAGTAGAAACTTACTAGTATAATATTGCAAATGCTGCAATCTGAGAGAGAGACAGAGAGAGAGAGAGAGAGACAGACAGAGACAGAGAGACAGAGAGACAGAGAGACAGAGAGAGAGACAGAGAGAGAGACAGAGAGAGAGAGAGAGAGAGAGAGAGAGAGAGAGAGAGAGAGAGAGAGAGAGAGAGAGAGAGAGAGAGAGAGAGAGAGAGAGAGAGAGAGAGAGAGAGAGAGAGAGAGAGAGAGAGAGAGAGAGAGAGAGAGAGAGAGAGAGAGAGAGAGAGAGAGAGAGAGAGAGAGAGAGAGAGAGAGAGAGAGAGAGAGAGAGAGACAGAGACAGAGACAGAGACACAGAGAGAGACAGAGAGAGAGACAGAGAGAGAGACAGAGAGAGAGACAGAGAGAGAGACAGAGAGAGAGAGAGAGAGAGAGAGAGAGAGAGAGAGAGAGAGAGAGAGAGAGAGAGAGAGAGAGAGAGAGAGAGAGAGAGAGAGAGAGAGAAAAAGAGAAAGAGAGAGAGAGAGAGAGAGAGAGAGAGAGAGAGAGAGAGAGAGAGAGAGAGAGAGAGAGAGAGAGAGAGAGAGAGACAGACAGAGAGAGAGACAGAGAGAGAGACAGAGAGAGAGAGAGAGAGAGAGAGAGAGAGAGAGAGAGAGAGAGAGAGAGAGAGACAGAGAGAGACAGAGAGACAGAGAGACAGAGAGACAGAGAGAGAGACAGAGAGAGAGACAGAGAGAGAGAGAGAGAGAGAGAGAGAGAGAGAGAGAGAGAGAGAGAGAGAGAGAGAGAGAGAGAGAGAGAGAGAGAGAGAGAGAGAGAGAGAGAGAGAGAGAGAGAGAGAGAGAGAGAGAGAGAGAGAGAGAGAGAGAGAGAGAGAGAGAGAGAGAGAGAGAGAGAGAGAGAGAGAGACAGAGACAGAGACAGAGACACAGAGAGAGACAGAGAGAGAGACAGAGAGAGAGACAGAGAGAGAGACAGAGAGAGAGACAGAGAGAGAGAGAGAGAGAGAGAGAGAGAGAGAGAGAGAGAGAGAGAGAGAGAGAGAGAGAGAGAGAGAGAGAGAGAGAGAGAGAGAGAGAGAGAGAGAGAGAGAGAGAGAGAGAGAGAGAGAGAGAGAGAGAGAGAGAGAGAGAGAGAGAGAGAGAGAGAGAGAGAGAGAGAGAGAGAGAGAGAGAGAGAGAGAGAGAGACAGACAGAGACAGAGAGACAGAGAGAGAGACAGAGAGAGAGAGAGAGAGAGAGAGAGAGAGAGAGAGAGAGAGAGAGAGAGAGAGAGAGAGAGAGAGAGAGAGAGAGAGAGAGAGAGAGAGAGAGAGAGAGAGAGAGAGAGAGAAATATTTATTTGCATTCGGAGTTTCTTCAGTTTTTTACAAAACTGCTTTCCAAGAAAGCCGAAGATATTTAAAAAGTTTTTAAAAAGTTAATTTGAGGAAGCAAGTGATGAGAGAGATTTCTTAAAATTATTAAGACTAATTTCACATCTCATTTGACTTGGTAATTCGTTCCAGATTTGTACGCCTCTATAAATAAATGTCTTTTTCAAATACTCAGTGAGTGGTTTTGGTAAGACGAGTGACATTTTTATATATTTAGACGAGTGATTGTTATACGATTTGCCTTATCAGACATTTTCCACCCAGATAACTTGGATACTATTGAATCCCCAATAATAACCGTGGTCTTGCACTCGTTCTTTTGCTCTTTAGATTGATCTGCGGCTTCGCCAGAACTTGTCGTAGGTGAATTCTGGTCGTCATTATTCTTGCGGTTTGGTTTCTTTTTATGTTTTTTCTTCTCCTTCGTTTCTTTCAGGGTCTCTTGAGACTTTGGTTTATCTGATCCAGACGCCAAGGACTTCTCGTTGACATTGTGATTCAGATTTTCAGTGTCTTGACTCATTAATTTCATGGCAGTAATTAAACTTGCTTTTTCTTCTTCAAGACGATTTATAAAAACTTCTTGGTTTTTCAGTCGAGTTTTTAGGATTTTAATCTCTTGTCGACATTGTTGTAGTTCAAGAATTGGTGGTTGTTCGACGACGACATCCGAAGGCGCGTTTGTCCCAGCCAAATAGCATTCTTTGATATGTTTTATCTCCTCCTTTAATTGAGTTATCTCTTCGAAGACAAATGTAAGATCGCTATTCGTCTGTACAGAACCCAAGGTATTTTCTTCTAGGATTGTGCCTTCACTTAATAGAATAACTTCGTCTTGATCTTTTATTTGATCATTAGTTGTTGTACATAGTGACATTGAAGCCAAATTACTTGAATACGCATTCGGTGCTTCGTCAATGACTTCAACAATGGCGTCAGTGCTTCCCATTAGGGCGTTGTTCGGATTTTTGTTTTTATCGCAAATATTGTGCAACTTTTCTTTTAAAATTGATTGATCAGCGCCATGTACCATGAGAGTACCATTTGTAGTGTATAGGCGAATAGAACAGTTCTTTACTTTGTACGTAACAGCCTTGTGTGTCTTGTCTTCTTTCACTTCGGCTTCGGCAACATCTTGTTCGCTAACACTTAGTACTTCACCAATTAACTTCTTCAAATCTTCAAGTGATCCTCCCCATCGAAAGGTATCGTTATCTTCTTCAAAATCAAGATAGTGATTCATTGAAAATGAGTGAAAATAGCGAGAAATATAAAATTTTTCGAGAGCGGTAAAAGACACGTCTTCTCAGTCTCAGTCTCAGACAGACAGTCTCAGAGAGAGAGAGAGAGAGAGAGAGAGAGAGAGAGAGAGAGAGAGAGAGAGAGAGAGAGAGAGAGAGAGAGAGAGAGAGAGAGAGAGAGAGAGAGAGAGAGAGAGAGAGAGAGAGAGAGAGAGAGAGAGACAGAGACACAGAGAGAGACACAGAGAGAGACAGAGAGAGAGACAGAGAGAGAGACAGAGAGAGAGACAGAGAGAGAGACAGAGAGAGAGACAGAGAGAGAGACAGAGAGAGAGAGAGAGAGAGAGAGAGAGAGAGAGAGAGAGAGAGAGAGAGAGAGAGAGAGAGAGAGAGAGAGAGAGAGAGAGAGAGAGAGAAAAAGAGAAAGAGAGAGAGAGAGAGAGAGAGAGAGAGAGAGAGAGAGAGAGAGAGAGAGAGAGAGAGAGAGAGAGAGAGAGAGAGAGAGAGAGAGAGAGAGACAGAGAGAGACAGAGAGACAGAGAGACAGAGAGACAGAGAGACAGAGAGAGAGAGAGAGAGAGAGAGAGAGAGAGAGAGAGAGAGAGAGAGAGAGAGAGAGAGAGAGAGAGAGAGAGAGAGAGAGAGAGAGAGAGAGAAATATTTATTTGCATTCGGAGTTTCTTCAGTTTTTTACAAAACTGCTTTCCAAGAAAGCCGAAGATATTTAAAAAGTTTTTTAAAAAGTTAATTTGAGGAAGCAAGTGATGAGAGAGATTTCTTAAAATTATTAAGACTAATTTCACATCTCATTTGACTTGGTAATTCGTTCCAGATTTGTACGCCTCTATAAATAAATGTCTTTTTCAAATACTCAGTGAGTGGTTTTGGTAAGACGAGTGACATTTTTATATATTTAGACGAGTGATTGTTATACGATTTGCCTTATCAGACATTTTCCACCCAGATAACTTGGATACTATTGAATCCCCAATAATAACCGTGGTCTTGCACTCGTTCTTTTGCTCTTTAGATTGATCTGCGGCTTCGCCAGAACTTGTCGTAGGTGAATTCTGGTCGTCATTATTCTTGCGGTTTGGTTTCTTTTTATGTTTTTTTCTTCTCCTTCGTTTCTTTCAGGGTCTCTTGAGACTTTGGTTTATCTGATCCAGACGCCAAGGACTTCTCGTTGACATTGTGATTCAGATTTTCAGTGTCTTGACTCATTAATTTCATGGCAGTAATTAAACTTGCTTTTTCTTCTTCAAGACGATTTATAAAAACTTCTTGGTTTTTCAGTCGAGTTTTTAGGATTTTAATCTCTTGTCGACATTGTTGTAGTTCAAGAATTGGTGGTTGTTCGACGACGACATCCGAAGGCGCGTTTGTCCCAGCCAAATAGCATTCTTTGATATGTTTTATCTCCTCCTTTAATTGAGTTATCTCTTCGAAGACAAATGTAAGATCGCTATTCGTCTGTACAGAACCCAAGGTATTTTCTTCTAGGATTGTGCCTTCACTTAATAGAATAACTTCGTCTTGATCTTTTATTTGATCATTAGTTGTTGTACATAGTGACATTGAAGCCAAATTACTTGAATACGCATTCGGTGCTTCGTCAATGACTTCAACAATGGCGTCAGTGCTTCCCATTAGGGCGTTGTTCGGATTTTTGTTTTTATCGCAAATATTGTGCAACTTTTCTTTTAAAATTGATTGATCAGCGCCATGTACCATGAGAGTACCATTTGTAGTGTATAGGCGAATAGAACAGTTCTTTACTTTGTACGTAACAGCCTTGTGTGTCTTGTCTTCTTTCACTTCGGCTTCGGCAACATCTTGTTCGCTAACACTTAGTACTTCACCAATTAACTTCTTCAAATCTTCAAGTGATCCTCCCCATCGAAAGGTATCGTTATCTTCTTCAAAATCAAGATAGTGATTCATTGAAAATGAGTGAAAATAGCGAGAAATATAAAATTTTTCGAGAGCGGTAAAAGACACGTCTTCTCAGTCTCAGTCTCAGACAGACAGTCTCAGAGAGAGAGAGAGAGAGAGAGAGAGAGAGAGAGAGAGAGAGAGAGAGAGAGAGAGAGAGAGAGAGAGAGAGAGAGAGAGAGAGAGAGAGAGAGAGAGAGAGAGAGAGAGAGAGAGAGAGAGAGAGAGAGAGACAGAGACACAGAGAGAGACACAGAGAGAGACAGAGAGAGAGACAGAGAGAGAGACAGAGAGAGAGACAGAGAGAGAGACAGAGAGAGAGACAGAGAGAGAGAGAGAGAGAGAGAGAGAGAGAGAGAGAGAGAGAGAGAGAGAGAGAGAGAGAGAGAGAGAGAGAGAGAGAGAGAGAGAGAGAGAGAGAGAGAGAGAGAGAGAGAGAGAGAGAGAGAGAGAGAGAGAGAGAGAGAGAGAGAGAGAGAGAGAGAGAGAGAGAGAGAGAGAGAGAGAGAGAGAGAGAGAGAGAGAGAGAGAGAAATATTTATTTGCATTCGGAGTTTCTTCAGTTTTTTACAAAACTGCTTTCCAAGAAAGCCGAAGATATTTAAAAAGTTTTTTAAAAAGTTAATTTGAGGAAGCAAGTGATGAGAGAGATTTCTTAAAATTATTAAGACTAATTTCACATCTCATTTGACTTGGTAATTCGTTCCAGATTTGTACGCCTCTATAAATAAATGTCTTTTTCAAATACTCAGTGAGTGGTTTTGGTAAGACGAGTGACATTTTTATATATTTAGACGAGTGATTGTTATACGATTTGCCTTATCAGACATTTTCCACCCAGATAACTTGGATACTATTGAATCCCCAATAATAACCGTGGTCTTGCGCTCGTTCTTTTGCTCTTTAGATTAGATAGATAGATAGATAGATAGAAAAACTTTATTTAACCACGCTAACCCCGTCAACCGAAGCTGATTTCCACAGGGGGCGTGTATAAAAGAAATTACAAAAGTATAAACTTTAGAATAATTATTTACAAAATATTAGAAATAGTATTAAATAGGTAAAGTATAGTACTTGGTAAGTTAGCCTGCGAACCCAGACGCAATTGCCCACCCCCGATGCCCTCCGCGGGAGGCAACGAGGGCGAGCAAATACGTCTGGGCCCACAGGCTATTGGTAAGTAAGCAACATAACATAATCTATTTACAATTTTTTTGTTTAAAATGTGTGAGCGGCAATTTTCTTTTGGAAACATGACAGAGATTTGCTCTCCCTAATTTCGTTTGGAATGGAGTTCCATAGCTTAGCACCATCATACATAAAACTCTTTTTCATATTATTGGTGCGAGGTTGTGGTAGACAAAGACTACTTGAAATATTCCGAAGTTTATAATTTGTTATATTATTCTTATACGTGAAAAGGTTTGTGAGAGACTCAGGGCCTACTTTATTTAAAGTTTTGTACATCATTCTTGCTTTTGCCTTTTTTCTTATCATATCAAGTGGCTCCCAGCCTAAGGCATATAAAGCAATAGAGTGATCTACATCATTGCTCAAATTTGAAATAATTCGAGCTGCTCTGTTTTGGAGTTTTTGTAGTCGTTTAGATTGTGTTTCGCCAAATACATCCCAAACTTCAGAACAATAATCGAAGTAGGGACGTATGATGGCATTGTATATAGAGATAAGCGTATCTCTATCAGCAACAAAAGGTTTAACACGACGTAGAGCCGAAATTCCTGATGTTATTTTTTTACAAATATTTTCAGTATTAGTCTTCCATGTTAGATACTGGTCAATTGTTGTTCCTAAAGTTTTGGATTTGTTAACTTGTTGGATTTGTTTGTTTTCAATTAAAATATTTGGTTGAGAATTTGAAACATTCCTTATCATTTGTGGAGAGCCAATTAACATAAATTCTGTTTTAGCCACATTCAAGCTAAGTTTATTGGCCATTAACCAGTTTCTAAGGTTGTCTAGATCAGAATTTACTGCAATCTCAATATCAGTTATGGAGTCGCCAGAGGCTGTGAGATTTGTGTCATCAGCGAATAGTCGAGGTCTTGTAATTTTAAGACACTCGGGTAAGTCATTGATATACAACAAGAACAGCAATGGTCCTAAAATTGAACCTTGGGGTACACCACATCTAATCAATTGTTCTGATGAAATGAATCTATTTATTTGACACTTCTGGTGTCGATTTGAAAGGTATGATTTTAGTAAGCTATGAGCTTGTCCCTTTACTCCATAAAATTCCAACTTTTTAAGCAGAATGTTATGGTCAACAGTATCAAATGCTTTTCTTAGGTCTATAAAAACTACTAAGTTAAACATTTTTTTATCTATATTTACATACCACTCGTTAGTACAGTCTAAAAGTGCTGTTGCTGTAGAGTGGGAATTTCGAAAGCCAAATTGGGTGCTACTTAGTAATCCAAATTCTGTTAAATAGTTGTAAAGTTGATTGTATAAGATTCGTTCCATCAATTTGCTTATGGTTGGTAGAACTGAAATGGGCCTATAGTTTCCAGGTAGATTTCGCTGACCACTTTTGTAAAGAGGTACAACTCTAGCCATTTTCCATTCATCGGGAAAAATGGATAGAGCAATAGCCTGGTTAAAAATATATGTCAATGAATCTGCTATGGCCGGTGCAGCTATCTTAATAATTTTACATGATATCTTATCAATGCCAGTAGCTTTATTGCAAGATAATCCACACAACAACTGACAAATATTATTTACAGTTGTGGGTTGGAATGCAGTAAATTCTGATGTAGCTTTTTTGACATAAGTCTCAAAATTACAACTTGATGTATCAATTTGACTTGCTAGATCAGGGCCGATATTTGAGAAATAGTTATTAAACCCCTCGGAAACGTCTTTTGGATTGTTTAAGACATTTTCTCCTAATTTGAGTTCATTTACTTCTGGATGTTTGGTTTGTTTGCCCAACAAGTTATTAATTGACTTCCATGCTTTCTTTGGATTACATTTTTGACCGGCAATTTTTGTGGAATAATAATTCTTTTTAGCATTTCTTAACGCAACATTGACTTGATTTCTAGTTTTTTTGTAGTTTAGCCAATCAGTTTCTAATTTGGTGATGATCGCCTTTCTTTTGAGTTTGTCTCTTGTATTTATGAGACTCTTTATTTTGTTTGTTATCCAGGGTACTTTGCTAGACCTAATTTTTTTGTGTTGCAATGGTGCATGTTTGTTTAGTACTTCTAGAAAAAGTTCTTTCCAAATTTCCCACATAGAATTTGGATCTTCACCAAGAAAGTATATATATTCCCAGTGTTGATTAAGAAGTTCATCTACAAATTTCTTCTCATCAAAATTTTTCATATTTCTTATTTCAACAAAATCTTCAATCTTTTGAGAAACTCTTATTTTTCTGATTGCATATATTAAACTGTGGTCACTGATTCCAGTGTGAACAACACCAGAATGTGAAATTTTTTCAGGTGTATTAGTTACTATATGGTCAATAAGGCTGGTTGTTGTCATTGTAACCCGAGTTGGTTCATTGATCAACTGGGTTAATTGGTATAATTCATATAACGAATTTAGTTTTTTTGTTGGCATATTAAAAAGTGTTTTCTCTTGTAACAAGTTACAATTTAGGTCACCTAAAATATACATTTCTTTATTTTCATCATCAATTTGTTTAATTAGTTTTTCTAAATGGTTAAAGAATTCTGCAGTTGCATTTGGTGGTCGGTAAATAGTGGTGACAATAAATGGTCTACTTTGTGGTTTGGTAATTTCTAAACAAACAGCCTCTAGATCAGTGGGAATAAGATCTGATCTTACTTTATAATTGATGGAGCTACGAAGGTAAATACAAACTCCACCTCCGTTGCGGGATCGATCTTTTCTAACAACCTCATAACCATCTATGTGAATGAGGCCATCAGAAATATTCAAGTTTAGTCGTGTCTCATTAAATG
>CAXIUP010000262.1:0-35000 GCA_964035015.1 Corallium rubrum | reverse complement strand
CATTTTAACATTTTTCAAAAAACTGTTAAATGCCTGGGGGGTGGGCACACATGCCGGATTGGAAAGTTTGTCGCGTGTGGGCAATCTTGCAGATTGGGTAAAAAGTCAGTGCACACTGCATATGCTAATAAGGGCACTTCTTGCCAAAAAATTTTTTGGGTAAATACCCCCTACTCCCCAGTCACGCTGCCCCTGTGTAAGGGTGTCAAAGCATCCCCACCCCTCAAGAGAAGATTTTCAGATTTTTCATAATCTGCATTTTCATTTTGCAGGCAGTTATAACCATCAAAGGGGCTGGGGGTTCTATGGAACCTACGGATCTCGTCACAAAATGCTCGGGGCCCATAATTAATTCCTTTTGCTCGGGGCCCGTGGGGTTTACCCACCCTTCCCAATAGGTAGTTGCGCCACTGGGTGCATAAATATTGAAGTACAGTACATACCCTGCTGGTCTTGTTTCTGGTACTGTTCTACTCAGCGATATTTTATCGCTAGTAAACTGATTAAAACCGTACAGTTGATAAGCTTTTGCTCTTTCGTCTTGTTCACGACTACTTGTAGTAACTGGCTTTCCCCCTTCGCCTGGGCCACTTGCTTTCACGAATCTTTTCTGGGGGACCCAAAAATCATCCACAAACAATGTTCCGCTCTGTTTTGCATCATTTTCGGAATAGTCGATGGCCTGAATGGGATCCAGATATTCGTCATCTTTCGACGATAACCATATATACAACGACACAAGCAGGCCAACAAAAATAAAATTCCTACATAATCTGCGAGGTTGCAATCTAGCCATTACAATCCATAGCAAATAAAATGTCTTCCCTCTCTAAAAGTTTCCCGAGCCAGCGAACAAACCATAGTCGGTCAGCAATCTAGGAAGATGGCATGGCTTGGTACTTCATATTTTCTGAATATTGTGTTTTAGGCCCGCCGAATATTGAAACGGCGAATACAGTAAAAACCTTTAAAGATGCATATAAGAACCTTGTGATTTGGACTAAAATATAAGCGTTTAAACACCATTTATATAAAAATCTGTTGACAGTTGTCCCTTGTAATTTTAGTATCTCTCAATAGACCTTTTCACCAATAGAGGCGCCACCTTGAATTCGCAATGTATTATGGTCTATCCAGGTTAGCAAGCTCCATTAACCATAGAGATCATACCATTAACCCTATCCAGACTGGGCTTTTTTTTTACTTCTGGGACTGGGGGGGGGGGGCGGAAAGTGCCCGCGGTCAATATCTCCTGAACTATTTGGTGTATTCCGACGAAACTTTTACAGGTGGATGGTATGCCTTGTTCAAGTATGTGTTACACTTATGTTGTCATGGCGACAAATTATGACGTCATTATGACGTCATTAATTGCAAACACCCAGGATTTTTAGAATTTACAAAAAAAATTTTCTTATTGTTTTGTTAACATAAAAAAGGTAGTATATCAAAAAAATAGTTTCTCTTTATTAAAAAGTGCTTACTTTTATTGTAACTATTATAAAAGCAAGCATAATAAAAATTGTCGGCTGAAATTTAGTGTTGGTAGGTGTTCACGACTCCGCTGTAACTTTTTTTTGGAGTAATATTTTTTCACCAAATTTTCCACATATAAAGCCCATACATATTTAGGAAAAGTCATAAAATTTCAGAACAATACCTGTACTGGTTTAGGAGATATTAACTTTTAAATTGAGCGCGGGCACTTTCCCCCCCCCCCCCCCCCCCCCCCAGTCTGGATAGGGTTAAAAGGGCGATTGCGTAGTGTTGAGACACGATGCGGTAATTTTTTCTTGATAAATACTTTCGTGGCAACAATATCTAAATTTAATAATTGTCATATTGGTAAAAGCAACAATTCTCGGACATGTAAGGATAGATTCATGACAAATGTATCCTTATACGTACGAGAATTGTTGCTTTTACCAATATGACAACGATCATATTTAGACATTATTGCCATGAAAGTGTTTATAAAGAAAAAAATACCGCTGTCTCAACACTACGCAATCGCATCGGCTCTGAGCGTGCTACCCTGGATAGAGGTCTATTTTATTATCTATATATCCCTATTGAATATTTTACCAGTCATATAGTTTCAATGAGTACAATACCGCAACTAATATCGATAACAGTATAACAGTTATCACCCATTTAACCTGTCTAAATTCTCAGTTATATATATAAGGAACCCTTTTAAGCTAACCGAGAAAAATCTTATAAGCAAATTTTTACTGTATATAGATTGTTTCCGTGGCTACATTATTACATAAAAAAAATATCCTTGATTCTCGACACAACATTTTGAAGATGTCCAAGAGGTGGGAGGTGTATATAAAAATATTTTAAGTTGAAGACGAAGGAAATGATTTCTTTCTTTTCTAAAATATACATAATTTTGCTGTAAGAAGAAATACACCAATATCCTTTATCCCAAAATAATTATTTCTAAACACCATGTTCGAATGTTTACACGAAGAGCTCTTCTCGCCAAGACACAGTAACCGAGAACGTTAGCCACAATAATAGTGACATAGGTCACCTCAGCACGTTAGCCACAATAATAGTGACATAGTCACCTCAGCACGTTAGCCACAATAATAGTAACATAGGTCACCTCAGCACGTTAACCACAATAATAGTGACATAGGTCACCTCAGCACGTTAGCCACAATACCCCCCTTCTAGTGTATTTACTATTAGCAACATTCATGTTGTATAACGTTTTGGTGATTGCACCTTCCTACCAGATCTTGTTTGATATGGTTGAGGAACGAGAGTAACCTCATGTGGGTCTGCCACCTCAGGGGCTGTGGCCTCAGGGTCTGCAGCATTACCGTCGACTGGTGGAACAGGATCCTCTTTGTTGGCAGATGCACTGTCTATGAATGCCGGTTTCAAACGATCCAAAGATAAAGTGTCGTGACGTCCATCTAGATCAAGTTTAAAGTACTTGTCTGATCTGCGCAGGACGCGATAAGGACCCTTAGGGACCGTTCATTATTTATCGGGGGGGGGGGGGATGGGTGAGAAAATGGGGGACCTGAAATTTTTGCTACTTCTTTTGGGGGGACCCTGAAATAATTTATAAGTTCTTAAGGGGGGACATGAAGTTTTTGTATTAAACAAGGATAAGAATCTTTGATGATCAACATTATTATACAAACAAACATTTCTTATTGGGAAAAATCATTCAGAAAAGCCTTTAATTGGAATTATTTTGTGTTGTTTTGTAAAATGTAAAGTAAAAGTAAACCATAAGGTTCAGGTATTTAGATCCTGATTGTAATTTACCATCCTTGGTGTATTGTATTGGTGAAAAGTAGTGGAGAATGGTTTATAATTTGAGGTGTTAGGGTAATAATTATGATTGAGATTAATTAAGGTTGGGGATAAGAAGGTTATATTTAGGGTTAAGCTTACGTTTAGGGTTAAGGTTAGGTTTAGGGTTAATGGGGTTGAATTTTGAGGTTTTATAGGTAGGGTGGGTGGAGTTAGTTTTAAGATTAATGTCAGAATTCGAAGGGGGGGCATTGAAATTATGTCAAATAAAAACAGGGGGGCTACCAAATTTTTGAACTTTGCTTGGGGGGTACCTGAAAAAAAAAGAAAGTTTGGCAATTTCTCACCTAACCCCCTCCCCCCGATAAATAATGAACGGTCCCTTATATGGTATGTCTAAGGGTTTCTGTACATGATTTTGTCGAACAAAAACATGTGTGCACGAATCTAATTTCTTGTTGACGTAAGTGGGACATGCATGCGACTTAGTAGGAGTGGCTTTGAGACTTTGCATGGTTTGCTTGCATGAGCTTGCGCACCAAATCTGATGTGGGTCCATCTGCGTTGCGAGAGTGGGGATCAAAAAATTATCCAGGGAGACATAACGTTATGCCATAGACGAGCTCTGCAGTGCAAGCTTGAAGGTCTTCCTTGTACGGGCTTCTTAAACCGAGGAGTACTATAGGCAACGAGTCGGTCCACATATTGGAGTCAGGCTTGGCTTTGAGGGATGCTTTCAATTGGCGATGAAAACGTTCAATTATCCCATTTGCAATGGGATGATATGCTGTCGTGCGGATGTGCTTCGTCCCGAGCAATTTGTTAAGTTCCTGCCATAGGTGTGACTGAAACTGGCCCCCTCTGTCTGTTGTGATTGTAGATGGCACTCCAAATCAGGCAATCCATCCTGATAAGAAAGCTTTCGCGACGGCTGGTGCTGAGATATCGCTAATCGGAACCGCTTCGGGCCAACGTGTGATCCGATCAATGCAGGTGAGTAGGTATGTGAACCATTGGATGGAGGTAGCGGTCCGACGAGGTCGATGTGTACGTTACTAAATCGACTTTGCGGCAGGTCAAATGTCCCGAGAGGGGTAGATGTATGACGATGTATCTTCGCCTTTTGATACGACAGACATTCTTTAGCCCATTTCCGGACATCGGCGTTGATCTTTGGCCAAATGAAGCGGGACACGATAAGCTTTTGTGTCGCGTTTATTCCAGGGTGAAATAATCCATGAAGAGAATGGAAAGCTGCTCTTCTAAACTCCTTGCGTCACACCATAAAGGTTTCGCCGTCATTGGCAGGTTGACCGTAGAGAAGTGAATGGAGTTCTTGGACTGTGCAATATCTTGAATTTCTGGATCTGTTGCTTGAGCTTCTGCCAGCGTGTCGTAGTCCAGGACAAGGTTTGGCGTACCGGTAGTGTACATGTCAACCTGTAGTTGGGACAGAGCATCTGCTGCTGTGTTAGCCTTACCTTGGATGTGTCGAATATCTGTCGTAAACTCTGAGATGTATCCAAGTTGTCGAGTTTCCCTTGGTGTGTACTTGTCAGAGTTATGGTTGAAGGCAAATGTTAATGGCTTGTGATCAGTAAGAACACAAAAGTGGCGGCCGTCTAATAAATGGCGAAAATGTTTGATGGCGGTCTGAGCTTCCTGGAGAAGAACCCATGTGGTTGGTTGCCAATGACCGCTGATCTTTTGTTGAAGGACTGCTCCAACTGCGACATCGGAGGCGTCAAACATTAGGCTAGTCTGAGCTCTACCAATGCTTGCTTTAACTTGTTGAAATCTTCAACTAACTCCTCTGTCCACTGCGGTCTGGATTTTTGCTTGTCCACCTGAGTCAAAGAAGAAGTGAGTGGGGCTTGGAGTGAGGCACAGTTGTCGATAAATCTGTGGTAAAAATTGATAAGACCCAAAAACTCTCGGAGCTTCTTGGTGGATTAGGGCAGTGGAAAATCGAGAATGACTTGTACTTTATCTTTCAAGGGTTGTACGCCATCTTTGCTTATTCGATGACCAAGGAAGTTCAGTTCTGATTTACCAAATTCACACTTGTCTGGGTTGATGACCAATCCATACTCGCTGAGTCGGGTGAAAAGTTCCCGGAGATGTTGCTGGTGCTCTTCTGAGGAACTGCATGGCTACTGTAGTAAATCATCGATGTTAACGTAACGAAATCCAATCCATGGACGACTTGATCCATAAATCTCTGAGAAGTTTGTGCAGCATTGCGGAGACCAAATGGCATTCGTCTAAATTCAAATAATCCAAAAGGTGTAGTAATCACGGTCTTGTGAACATCGCCCGATTCAACTGGAATATGGTGGTAAGCGCGAACTAAATCAATCTTTGAGAAGATTGTTGCGCCATGTAGATTTGCTGTGAAATATTGGATTTGCGGTATCGGGTAGCGATCGGGCACGGTCTTGTCATTCAATGATCGATAGTCCCACACGGTCTCCATGTTCCTGGAGTTTTCTTGGGAACCATGTGCAAAGGAGATGACCAGCTGCTCACAGAGGGTTGAATGATTCCAAGTTCCAGGAGGCTTTCAAATTCAGATTTTGCAATCTTTAGCTTCTCGGGAGCGAGTCGGCGACACTTGTTTCTTGTGTGACCGGTTTGGTGATGGATGGAAATTCTGTGAGTATGTATGTTGAGGTACTCAGACTTGTATGGCTCCACTACGATGGGGCTAACAGAGTGGATTTGTGATACTGTTCCATTAACACTCAGGAACATGGTGGCATCCAGTGATGTGTTGTGTCGCACATCAACCAACAGACCATAATGGCGTAAAAAATCAGCTCCAAGAATAGGAAATTTTACATCAGCGACAACAAAATCCCATGCTAACTTATGGAATAAACCAAGGTTTGCCGTAGGTTTTGATTTGGCTGTGATTTGCAGCCTCTAGAGTAATGCTGATTGGTTGCAAGTGAAGGCCACCCATACTATATGGGTCAACACTATACTTCAGCTCCGGTGTCGACTAAAAAACGTTTCCGAGAATTACTGTCTGTTACAAAGAAAAGACGGCTCTTAATATTGGTCAGCATGGTTGCCGTCGCTACTTGCTGACCTACTCGTTTCCCGGGCATGCGCATTTGCGGGCTTTGTAGCCAAAACGTTGGTGATACCAGCAGAGCTTAGGGGAGTCGTCGTCAGTTTCCGCTTGAGGTTTCTTTTCTGAGTACTTGTTCTGTTGTCTCGTGAAAGCAGCCATTGTCTGGTTGATCTCTTGTAGCTCAGTACGTAAGGCAGCTAACTCGTTGGGTTCTTGGCGCTGTGGGATTGCACTGATGTTTTGGACCGGAACATCCATGACTTTATCGGCCATTTGGACAAGCTCAGTTGGGGAAGTGACATCCGTCGTTGTAGCTGTAAGGAGCTGTCGAACATGTGTTGGTAACCGTTGTAAATAGAGTTCACGAATCAGGGGATGATCACCTGGCGTGTCGTCGAGTAACTGTTCGAATTTACGGAGAAGTTGAGATGGTTTACGATCGCCCAATTCTTCGGCCGATAATTAATAACTGCTGCAATCTTTTGGCACGGCTTGCAGTCGCTCTGGTTATTAGCTTGTCTTTCGGCTCGCGTCATAAGCATTGTTCGCAGGCTTGTGTATGATGAGGTCGCGAATGTCAACAGCGACTTCAGCGACTACAGTGTATGTGATGAAACTTGGTGTCTTGATTAGTGATTTTACGAGTAACAAACTGCGATTCTACTTGAGCAAACCACACTTGAGGATCAGTAGGCCAAAATGGAGGGAGTTTTAAAGCGATAGCGGTGATTTCTGTCACTGCAAGAGCGGAAACGTGTGCTTGTGCTGTTTGTGCAGTGCCAAAGGTCTCACCTTCGGTGTTGGACATCTTGTAGTTGTACAGTTACAGTATTAAACGAAAGTTCGATTACCGTTTCGTCGGGGTCACCAATTTGCTGTAGGAAGAAATACACCAATATCCTTTATCTCACAATATTTATTTCTAAACACCATGTTCGAATGTTTACACGAGGAGCTCGCCTCGCCAAGACACAGTAACCGAAGAACGTTAGCCACAATAATAGTGACACAGAGTCACCTCAGCACGTTAGCCACATAATTTCCTTTTTTGTTATTTCGAATAAATAATCATGAAAGCATAGCTTATATAAAACTGTGTGATGATTTGTCATTTATTGAACTACAAGCCAAGTCCCGGCAAAACGCCAACGCAATTTTTCTCAAAATTTTTCTCAAAATTAGTTTTTCTGTTTGCCAGAAGTTTTGACTTGGGGGATCAAAAATCAAATATAAGATATAGAAAAATAAAATTTCTTTAGATTTTCGGTCGGGCGACACATATATAAATAATATGATTGCGCGGGCTTGAAAATGCAATCGGGCAGTGATGAGAATCAAGAAATCTTTTTTTTTTAAATTAATTTTATGTGGCCTGAATCCTGCGCCATTATTTTGTATTTAATATGCTTTATCACCAACACCACCAGCAGTAACAACAACACCATGCATGTGTTCTTTGCCAATATCATTGTGCCAAAACACAAAAATCAAATTATTCTGCGGTCCTGGGCCCCTAGCCTGTTAAGCTGTTTAGCTCGACTCGGACTTATCATTCATCACTCCTTATATGTAAGCGGCAAAAACGGAGCAAGAGACTGGTGTGAGTACTGAGCGTAATCACTGGTAATCACCTATTTTTGGCGCCAAAACAGCACGGTTGGAGCTCTGGGAACGAGAATGGCGCTGATTATCTGAAATTCTGAGTTCGCATCGATGCAACCGACTTTTTAACCAAAACAGTTAACTTTTAATTTCAAAATGTTTTGGACATCACTTCGAATGTACATATAGTAATTAGCAAAGTTTCAAAAATATTATACTGTCAGTAACTAACAGTTACCGACAGTTTCGGCGGAGATTTGCAACGTGCTTAATTTGCTCGCGTGGACGGAGCGGGCTTTGAAAGTTGGAAATATTTCAACTTCCAAGGCGAACCAAACAATGCACGCTCGGCCCGGGTGGGCAAAGCGGACGTAATGGAAACAGCCTTTAAAGACATGTAAAAAGGGACAGCTTTGTGTATTTTATAATTTTGTTGACGTCACATAAAAACACTCTACAGTATATAGGCCTTGTTGTCTCTTACAGCTCCAGGCCCAACAGACCGTTAATCCGGCCCTGCCTGCATTAATAAATACTCTATGTAAGTATGTAACACAGGACAGTTTGATTGAATTTATGAATTACATAAAGTTTCAAATATATTTGGTGCAACATAGTATTTTATTTTTGATAAGACGCCAACATCAAGAGATATCACAGTGTTTTTATCTCATTAATTTATATATAATAATATAATTTCATATATATTTAAATGGCATCAAGTATCCCAACTAGACATTTATTAGTACTAAAGGGATGTGGTCTTATTTTTTGGTACAATAAAGTAAAACATTTTTTTAGGTTTAGAGGCAAGATAACTAATGGCCAACTATTTTTGTATGATACATTTGTTTGCACATATTCACGCTATGACATTATTTGTTTAGTGTTTACTATATTTATTATTAAATTTAATATTGTTGTCTGGCAAAAGAAGGGCTTATTTCTCTCTTGGGCCTGGAGCTGCCGTCCCATCCGTCCCCGCCTTAATACGGCCATGAGTCAATATACTGTTACAAGCAATAAATAATAAACGTGGCCTGGTGTTGCATCAAATTTTTGTTACATTTGGTGTTGTGTTTCACAATACAAACAGGGCCGTAGGCAGAATTTTTTACTCAGGGAGGCAGTAAGACTGCCAAAATTCTAGGGGGGTCCGAGGGTATGCTCCCCCAGAAAATTTTTGAAATTTGAGTCTCTGAAATGGCATTTCCCACGATCTGACATCATATTTGAGCAAAATTTTGAACATTTTGAAACATTCTTTAAGACATTCTCTCATTTTTACAAAAGATTTTTTCTAAAACTACAGTACCACATATTTACAAAGACAACTACAGTCATTTGCAACTCACTTGTTACTTTTCACCAAAATGTTCAGAAGTTCGTTACGAAGTTCGTTTGGGAGTCCAAACTTCGTTTTGAACTATTAGGAACCAAGAAGGCAAGAAGTCAATCAAATACATAGTTTAAAACGAGCTTTGAAGTTCCCAACGAACTTGCGAACTTCTGAACGGACTTCCACATTTTGGTGCAAGTGAGTAGCAAGTGACTGTAAAATAATAGTTACCTGCCCCCGCTGCCCCCCCCCCCCCCCCCCCCGCTCTCTACGGCCTGACAATAAAATACAATAAATTTTATTTAAACACAATTAGAATTAAAGCATGCAGCTTGTGGGGTCGTGTATTTAAGTCTATAAACTCACACGCTTTTTTTTTCTGCAAGCTTATTTCTGGTGTCTTTATTTAATTTCTTAAGAAAAATTTGTAATTGATCAGTCAGCTGCGATTCCTAATAAGTCTATTTTTTTTCTTATTTCTTTCAAAAATTCACATGTACATGCACATTCAACTGATCTAGCTAATAGTTCAAAGCTGAACTAGTAAATTTGAAATTAAACATTTGATTCGAAAATTTGAATTTTGGATTGAACATTTGAATTTCGAATTGCCAATTATATATGAGGAACGTTTGTGGTACGTTGGCAATCAAGTTGTTTAAATTGCTGATGGAATATTTAACAATAGAACCTTTCCAAGGTTTTCGACGCCATGACGCAAGGGGTGCAAAACCATTGGGACGAGCGCGCGGCCATACCTATTTATCCTTGTTAAAATCATGGCGAAACTCGCCGAAACAAGAAGTATATCGCTTCGGGTTTTGTCGAATTCGTCTTTAATCGTCCTTTGGATCGCTCTCCTGTGAGCTGGTATAAAACCAACGTGTAGAAACGCTATAATACTAAAGTTACCTCAACTGAGGGGTGGCTGCGCCGTTGTGGAGACATGGGGCGCGGCTGTTTGTCGATTTTAGCAGAGTCTTGCAAAACGCATTGCTGTATAGTGGGATAATGCGACAACAACAAACGCAGTCCAGAATGTGCATGGGGTGAAGAAGTATTATCTTAAAATTTTGGTCGTTAATAAGCGGTCAAATCACCAGATTTCGGCAGAAACTTGGCGTTAGCAAACATTTCTCCAGTTTATCAGCCTTTCTTCACGTTGTAAAAAAATCACATTTTGATTTGATCTTTTTGCACTGAGAGAAAAATGGTAAATTCGTAACAAGATAACAATATAAAACAGAAATCTTCATATTTTGGCACTTTTTCACTATTGCTATCCTATAACAAGCCTCAAAGAACATTCTGCTACGATCTGCTCGACAATGTAATTAACTTCTGTTAGCAAATTCAATATACATGACAAATTACTGCATCCGATTGGTCGAGATAGTCCTTGAAAAACTCACTCGTGCATGTTTTTTTTCCAAGTTGCACTCGAAACCATGCTATTACCTGTACTTATACTATTAAAAATTAAATTTATACTGCTTATTATCTGCTCATATAGAAAACTACGGCTTGTTGTCCAATTCCTAATTATGCATTACGCATTATGATTAGCTACCATACAAAAATCGACGGATTTGAAAATCAAAAAAATGGCCTAAACATATTGCATTTTGTATGTCTCTATTTCCATATTCTCATGACCCCGAGGAAAGTCGCCATCTCGGGGTAAATTGGTCTCGGGACAAATATGAGGATATTTGCCGATGCAAATTTGAAAAGCTCTTAAAAACAAAGGGATATCCCGAATATGCTCTGTAAAGCAATTCAAATTTGGCTTGTTGTAGCTAAATATTTTTTCTTCAGACCATTTCCACGTTTTTAGCATGTCATAGTCTCACATGGGGAAAAGATGTCTCGGTTAACCGAGTGTCCCAGCTTGTCACGAACCGGTCACGAACTTGCCTTGAGACCACTCAAAATGTCATGCCGTGAATAGGTTTTGGTATCGAAATAGGCCTGTCCGGGGTCATGAGAACAGGGCCTATTAAGTTTGACCGACTACTATACACGCATAAAAATCCCACAGCCTGTTAAACATGCAGGTTGTGTTGGTGACAAGCTTCCCGCAAGCATGTTAACCATTTAACGCTCAGTGTCCGATATATCGGACGCCAAGAACAAAGAAATAAACGAGAGAAACGAGATACATAAAACTCTCTTTTAGCCTGCGTCACAGACGCTCGTGGGCGCAAAAATGCGGCGCTAATAAGTATAGCGTCTGCGCATTAGCGCCGATTTGCGCGTTCTGTAATTTATCAGCAATTATTTGCAATTTAGCAATGCTTGTAGTGCACCATACAAGCATGCAATAATGCAAATACGAACATTTTGTAACAAATATCTCACAATCTAAATAAAATGATTAATCTCGCGAAGTTCGATTGAAACATATGTTTTATGAAAGCTGTTCTATAACTTATTACAAACTTTATTTGTTTATCTTTATTTCAACATTTGCCCATATATAGGCGGGTATATAGTCTAGTATTAAAATCTAATCGTTCTATTACTACATATCTTAATAATAATTGATATATAAATGTTAAGACGATGAGTTGGTTTAACAATTAAAAAGCAGACTTTGATTAAACCTCGCAGTTAGTTACATTTGACTGCGATTGTGTTTATCTAATATACATACAACATTTATAAAGCGGTCGCAAAATGTCAAATAAGTCACGATATTGTGCGACATTATTTTTGACAAAAAAAATACATGGAATTACAAGAAATTGTGGATAATCATACTAATTTCAAATTTTTAAAAATCTAGAAATAAAACTTAAAGTGTCTGTAAACTGAAAATTTTCGATATATACAGGGTGTATCAAAAAAAAGGCTACCCTTAGAAAATATAATTAACATTCTTTGCAAATAACCTATTGTATATTGACAGCCCTGGACACCTCTGAAGTCACGGATGCGTAAAAAACAAATGGTCGTATACACCTGGGAAATTACGATAACGTCTAAACGTATGAAGGAGCATAACTGAAATAAAAATGTTAATTATATTCATATCAGTTCGATTAAAAATGGTTCAACTGACCACAGAGCAACGCGTATGTGTCCAGGGCTGTCAATATACAATAGGTTATTTGAAAAGAATGTTAATTATATTTTCTAAGGGTAGCCTTTTTTTTGATACACCCTGTAGAACAAATTTGAAGCTCATAATTAACGCTCAGAAAATGAATTAGTATTCTTTTAAAACAGCCTATTGTAGTAAGCCCTAAAAGCGCTGCGTTATAAATTAATCAGCACATAAGTTAAACAGGAAGAGAAAAAGCTTCTAAATACTTTCACCATGCATACACGTCAAGATATGTTAATTTCCCAGGTGTATAAGACCGTGTATTTTATCATCCGTGGCTCAGAGGTGTTTAGGGCTTTCAAACTACAACAATAGGTTCTTTTAAAAAGAATACTAATTCATTCTCTAAGGGTTCTGGGTTTTCTTATACACACCGTATAGGGCAGCTAACGTATGCCGTTGGTATTATTAATATTAAAATGCATTGTTGTTATGCATACTTGTCTAACTGCATACGTCATTAAGCATTCTGAGCGATAAATTTCGTCAAAATGTAGAAGCCATGGAAAACTTTGAAAGTTTGTAGCTCCACGACAACGCAGCAGATTTACTTGAAATTTTAAGTAAATGATCCTGTCATGCCAATCTGTTCAAAATCGGTAAAACGTTTTTCGCTTCACAGACACTTTAGCTACAAAAATGTTCGAACGAATAAATTTTCGAATAGGAAAAGTGTCCGAATTTTTTTCCGTCCGAACAAAATACAATTTATTGATTTCAACAAGTGTTTATTTGCATCTCAATTCCACAATGCTTTACAATCATTACTTTGTGAAGTACTTGGTACAGACGTCTAGTTATTGTGGTGCTAATTGCTAGAACAAATTTGGCAGCTTAATTTTGGATAAATAAAAACTCGTTAAAAAAATCTAAGCATATGATTACGAAATTTGATTCTTTTAGATTTTGAAGAAATAACAAAGATGTATTTCTCTGAATTTTAAAATTAGATAATTAGGAAGAAATTCTAAAATAAAGCAACAAATTTAATCCAGAATTAGCGCCAATTAATTAACCAGTACTGTTAAGACTTTATTTAACTACATGATGCATGCATTGCCTTGTTAGTATCGGCTCTAAGTCGAAAGTCTAACATTTTTTTGCCTGGTGGTAAACCAGCGACTTTCCGACGTAGGACTTTATATACTCAAAACGTTCTGGCTTGTATCACACCACATTTAATAACAGACGTAGTTAATTTTCTCAGAATGCTTTACATTAAGATACACTGTTGGCCTAAATTAACGAGCCGCGCAAAGAAAACACTGATATCAAGCAAAAACAATTAAAGAGCGTAAATGAAATACGTTTTAAAGCCCGCTTACACATGTAATTTATGCTGCGATTATTCTCATGCTGACGCATGCGATTGAACTGAAGACTCCGAAAATGTCCAACCTCAAATAGTTCTGAACAAATGGTGCAATACATTCGTAAGTCAATCCATCCGATCGCATATGTCAGAGGGAAAAAATCGCAGCATTAGTCGCCAGTGTAAACGAGCCCTTAGAATTTCAGGATAAAACAATACAACTAAATTTCTAGGTTATTAAAGAGTTTTTAGAGAAAACCAGACACTTGGACTGGCTTCAGTCACTCTTGTGATGTGTTTGATTGAAAAAGATATTTACAAAATATAATGCTGAAGTAGACTAGAAATCAAAATCTTTGTTTGCATACATTTGAGATATAGGATTTTATTTAAATAGAACTTTATTGGATTTTAAAAATATAAAGTTATTGCAGAAATATAGGTGGTTCCTTAATTTTGGCCATCAACGCATGTATCTAATAACACATTCTTTCTCACAAAATTAAGTTACCAGCACATAAATGTTACATATTTATCACAACTTTGGCAAATAACTCGGGAAAAATAGAAGTTCTCGGTTACTAAACCAGTTGCAGATTCATGCACTTATACATTGTACAAAGTTTGAATTAAACATCAGTACAAGAGTATACTCTATTTAAATCAGTTATGGTTACTGTAGACCTTCGAACTAAAATGTTTTTGATTTTTTTTTATTCGCTGAAAGTGAAGCATTTTATGAGAGCTTTCAGATTCTGGAAAGGAAATCACGGGGTTTTTTTTATTTCTAAACAAGGAAAAAGTGCATTATTTACTTTCACTTATAGGCCGGAAGTGACAAGAGGTTTCTTTCACACAGCTTTTTCTCAAAGAAATGTTTTGAGTTAAAGTAAGGATTTAAAAAGCTATAAGCGAACACGAATTTATCAGAACCGTCTAAAAATTGATATGCGAGTAAATTAATATTCTGGTGACAAAAGTATGTCTGGGAATTGTAAAATTTTCAATATGTATCGTTTTACGGCCTTTTATACAAACCCATTCAACCTCCTGTGAGATTGTGTTTTAGCTGTAATAGTAAAAATTCGATAACTCTAAAAGTATTTGGTATTTTTACAAACCAAGACAATTTTTATTTCCTGTGATATTTATCTACCATACTGCCAATTTTCAGAGCATTATAGTAAATAGTTGTTCGCTTATAGCATTTCGAATTGGAATGAAAACTTTACTAAACAGAAGTGCTATTTTTTGTTTGCGTTCATAAAATGACCAAATGTTTTGCTGCAGTCTTGTAGGCAGTTATATCAGCTTTCGAATAATGTGTAGGTTTTGGTATATGTAATAAACGGACGGAGCGCTATAATGTTTTCCCTAAAAGACAACCCGAAGGTCTACAGTAACCTTAAAGCTAAAAGGCATTGTCAATGAAAATTAAGTTTGTTTAATTTGAAAAAACTCATGAAATAATAAAAAAGACCGTTTACAACTTTTCCCTTTTTTCCGTTTTCAACATATTTCAATTTGCATGTTTAATATGTATATTATATACATTATCCCTGATGTTATACCCAGGGTAGAGCGTCCGCACGCATAGAAAACTCAACAAGGTTACCAAGTTTGTTCAGCAAAATCACTTGAAACTGTCCAAATTGACACTCCTCGTGACTCTGAACATTCTATGTTGAGAAGTGATCCTGGAGGTTTTTAGGCCAGTTGCATGATGTCGCGCGCGTATCATTTGGCGGGCCACATGCATTAAAACGTGGCCAATACTAAACGAAATTTAACTATTTTTAAAGATAAAAATAATTCCTGATGCTGAAATCTTCAGAAGTTGTCGAATTTTTTTCATTTACCACATTTGTTATGCACGTAGCCCGCCAAAATTATGTCTGTGTCCCACCAAAATGATGAGTGCGCATGATCGCGCAACTTGCGTATGAGTAATTTTGTAATGCATTAAAGTGCTGTACCCTGGTGATGACCTTAGAGATAATCTCATTTATATATCAAACAAACTGAAATATCTCAAAAAAGAACAACAAATTGTCAATACGGGGAATTTATAAAAATTCTTGCATTACAATTTCATTATATTGCCAATCTCTTTTAAAATATTTTAACTTTTGAGATGTTAGTATTTAATTTGCTATTTCAACAAAGTTTTGAGCTAGTTGTTAGTCGTGCACTTCACGAAAACATCTGAAACATATACGACTATAAAGATGGACCATTAAATAATCCGTGACAAACGGCTGTTTTTTGCAAGCTATGTTTTTCTATATCTTTAAAGTACCTATGAAACATTAAGTCGGCCTTATTTGAAAAAAAAAACCCACTTAAAATGACAGAGTAACATTTTTTCAGTCTTTCTTTCCCGTGCTTTGTTGTTGCGTATTTCAGGTTGTTTGATATGTAAATCAGTAAACATTTTGATGTCACACAATACTGCATAATATCGAAGAAGATTATCTATCTTTGCTATTATCAATTAGTATAAACGAATTAATATATTATGTCAAATGCTTCAATCTGATTGCCTATACTCTATCCAACATCTATTTGTCAATAGATAGCGATAGCGAGTAGGAAACCACTTGAGTTAAGAAGTATCATCTCATAGAAATTGAGAGCTCATAATCCAACTGTTAAATATGATCACTTGAAAAATTCTACTTCGGTTTGATGTTGTAAGAGAAATACACCCATAATAAGTCTCAAATTACTTTGGTTTAATAATAGCAACAATATACAACATTTACCGATAAGTCATTACGTGTGACGTCAAGATGTTTAACTTGCGTAGCAAGCCACCTAAAATATCTCATGCATGCACCAACGAAGCAAGGAAACGAAAAACTGCAAAAGATCTTACTTTGTAATTTTTAAGTGATTAATTGACAGGGCTCGAAATGCTAGAAAATTACTAAGCAGAGTTTTTTGTGTTTCTTTGGACTGAATACTAATTGATTTGAAAAATCATTCAAAGGCCCTAATTCAAAGACAAGACATGACTGGCTTCGCCTCGGACTAGACCGATTCCCCGTACTTGAAAACCCTCGCTGTTGGCCTTTAACTATTATTTCAAGGATTTTAGTTTTAATTTCCCGTATCCTACTCTTCAAAATCAGGCTGTTTAATATAAAATAGAAGTAAAGCAATTCCAATTGTTTTGGAGACAGCAAACTTAAGTCCATGCATGTCTCCATGAGGAAAGATATATATCGCTGTTTATACAATACCGTTAACCAGGAAGCTTCACAAAATGTTTGTGTTTTAGCTTTGTCTACACAATAACCTAAACTTATTCTGCGTTTTCAGTGGTAACTATAACTACAGTCTTCTATAGAGGACAGACAAATGGATGACGCCATTTCGATGGCGTGATATATTATAGGTAAACCAAACACAGCTCTTCCTACAATATCACAAACAATGACGTGCTTTGCTTTGTAGGAACACTAGATGACGTGAATGGCGTGTAGATTTTTGTTTATGGCGGTTCTAGATCTAAAAAACTTAAAAAGCTTTCAGTAATAGTTTTTAAATACCTTTTTCATTGATCTTTATTGTCTTAGACAATTAATTGAATCTACTCCTTGTTTTTCTTACCATGTTATGACGTGATTTGTGCATTCATAACATGCAGAACAGAACTATTTGTTAAACTGCTAATTTATCGCCGCATGTATGCGAAAACTTTTTTGAAGTTTTAAGCCATCTTAATTTTAAGTCTGAGAAAGTCGTAACCATTAGAATCCATGCACAAACTTGGCAAAACATCCAAAAGGCGAAATGACAAAATTGAAATTTGCTCAGGTATGTAGCTCTCAATTTCGAAATAATATACTGCATGTATATACTCTAGTTTAATATTCTGCCTGTTCATGAATCTAACTATTCTATTCATTTAAGAAATGTCCATATTATATTATTCATCACTATCGTCGCTGTTATCAGACGGCAACATAAAGTCCATTTCCTCTATCATTGCCATCGAAATTTCATGAGAATCTGAAGTTTGGGCTGGTGGTCTAGGCTGATTAGTTGTTTGCATATACCTTTCTTCTGGCCAAGAGTATTTTAACGGTGTCATATCCTGAAGTCCACAAAGCTTCATCACGACTAATCGACCATTGGATTTGAGAAAAATAACTTTGTCCTCACTTGGAGATACAGCCATGCTTAGAATGTATTCATCGCCATTCGATATTCTAGCGTATGCTATGGTTTTCCATTCCGACACATCAAACAAAAATACTGCGCCATCGACACCAACAGAAAGTAAGTAACGATTTCCTTTTAAAAAACGACAAAAGTCAACTCTTCCTAAATGACAATGTGGCACTTGCCAAACACCGTGTTCTCGAAGATTATTGAGTGGGTAAATAAATATCATATTAGTTATACAGCACGCAAGTAACTCGTTATTTGATGAAACTGTACAATCACTAAAGGTATCAGATTGAAAATGTGGGTAAAGATCCAGTGTTCGTAATGGAGCATTACCCCAAGGGTAATTCCAGGTTTGAATAACAGCTTTACCAAGAACGATAAGTTTCTTGTTGTCTGATGAAAAACAACAGCAATCTATAGATGGTATTTCTGATGGCAACTTAGAACATGGAGAGATAACCTCTTTCTGAACATCCCATACGTAGAACGATTGAACGCCATTGCTTTGTTGGTTACCATACAGAAGTAACGAGCAATCGGGCGAGAATATGAGACAAGAAACAGAGGTGCACTCTTCAAGCTCTCGGTTACCTATTGAGCACAAATGCCTACATTCACGAAACAACAATACCTCTGAACCATTGTCAATAGCAGTTAGTTTTCCATCGCTGGAAAATGCACAGGTCTTTATCGTCTTTTGACCTGTTGGCAATGATCCATCATCAAAGGTAGAAAAATGGCCAACCTCCTTAACACCCCATGAGGTATATGTTCCGTCAAAAGAAAGAAACATTATCTTATCATTTGAAGTAAATGTAACAACAACTGGTTTATAAATATAAAGTTTATTTAGCCTGAAAAAGTTACTCAAATATTTTGCTAAGACGATTCTTTTTTCTCCACTTCCGTAAAAGATATACCCAACTTCTCTTTTAGACGTGCAAAACAAAGGCTTTAAAACTGACCTACTTGAAAGTTTGGAACCATTCTGGAGAACAAGAGCGTACAGCTGTTGGTCGGGTTGCGGTGTAGAATACACCAAGACACTACTGTCGTCAGTAAACGCAAATTTCTCTGCTCTATCAATAACATAGACTGGATTTTTCTCGATAGCCGACAATTTTTTTTTAAACAATTCAAGTCTGCCATGGAAATAACGAGCCAACCATTCCCCATCCTCTGAGAGCATTTCGTTCTTCATACTAATACGGTTATAAAATTGTGCGGGTGTGTGTCTGACAACATACGAAAAAGGTTCAGTCCTTCTTTCAACCGGTTTCGGTATCAATGATCGAAACCAATCTACTCCTAACTTTAATAAATTTACGAAAGCAAGCGCAGAAAGTGATAGGCTTTCATCACAAATAATAGACTCAAGATCCTTTAACATAGGAAAGAAATGACAAAAATACAAAAATGAATTTGACTGTGCGGCAGAAGAAAAGATGTCCTCCAGTGCAGGTCTTCCAGTCTGTATATTCCAAACTTGATACCTAAACAGGTCGGAATAAAGATCAATGATGCGATCACGCACGAGTGACAAACCTTGTTTTTGGTGTTTCATTTTAAATTGTAAACAATCTTCGCATACTACCTTATTTTCATGACAATCAGGTAAAAACCTTATAAATTCTTCAAATGAAGGAAAGAGTCCACTTTTCTTTAGCTCATTAGGTAGCTCAGAGCTTATTATAACTTCCCAGTACTTATACATGAACTGGTCTATCGATTGTAAAATATAGTCACGTTGCATCTCCACCAATCCGAAACGTTCGAAAACATAAGTTCCGTCCTGAACCAACTCCATAATTAACCAATAAAAAAGTAAGTTAATGACGCAGGCGTGTTCATGTTTACCATGCGGTATACGTGACACTACAATAAATTTGCCATCAAAAATCAAACAGCCCCATTTGCACCACTTTGAATTCTTCGAGAACTGATCGAATTCTACGATACATTCCCTCTGCACAGAGTACCACTTGTCAAGCCTTCCAAAGAAGATGAAATTGTCATCTGGCGAAAATTCCAAATTGGATATGTCGCCCTCATCTATTACTTCAATAGGACCAAGAACATAGTCAAAAGAACATGCATCAAACAAAAAAATGCACCGTTCTTTCCCTGTAGCTAACAACTTCTTATCATGGGAGAAAGCAAAGCACGTCATGTCACGAAAAATTTCACTAGTGGGATAAATAGGAACTGACGATGACTCTAGCCAAGTGGCTGTAACATTGTCAGGAATAATGATGTTTTCCTGAACAATTTTGGATGAATTACGAAAACAAAAGTGAAGAAGTTGAGGACACTGAAGAACAACATAAACGTCGCGTTCAAGAGCCAAGCACGTATCTTGAAGAATTTCTCTTTCCGTGACACATGCCTGGTTGACAGCAGACAACTTTAAATCTTCAATAAGAGAGTAAATTCCAATTTTGCTGCTCTGTATTCTCCTTTGAATAAACTGGTAGTTTGTCAGACACTTGAAAACCGTTTCAGAGCTCAGCGAATCTTTTGCACCATGATCACACAAAAAGCTAACGCCAAAACGCAAAATATAATCAACTACATCGGTTTCAATGTCTGAGGGATTATTCGATTCATCATTGATAAAAGTGTTAAGAATTTCAACAACAGTATTTCTGAAGTACTCAGTTGCTTTATTTCTGTCAATAAACATTCTTCGAGAGACCTTCTTTTCATCCGTCAAATAAGACGGAATCAGATTGTGAAGAAACATAAATGTCCGATTTGAAGTTGGTAACACGACAAATTGTGAAACAGCATCAATTACTTCCTGTTCACGCAGATCTACATTTTCTCTCTGCAGTATAAACGAAATAAAAGAAACAGGAAGTGGAGAAGGAGCGACCAAAGCACAACCAAACATTTTCCAAAAGAAATTTTTCCCAACTTTGTCAAAAATCCGTTTAAAATTTTTCAAAAAGAAATCATTAATATCTTCTGGGAAAATGTCTTTGTCTACCTTACCCTCCTGAACTGGATTCTTAAGAATTTCTGCAATATAAAAAGCGTACAAAAACATTCCATTGCACTGTTTTGTTAAATCTTCTGCCGAAAAAGAAAAAACAGAAAAATCTACTCTTTTCTCTAAAAATAGGCGTATGTCTTGCTCATGCTTTTGGTAGAAGTTTAAAGTGTCGCTATTTCCGGCACAAATTCTAATACACGGGTTGTACCTTTTCAGTCTGGACTGGACAGTGTCTTCGGGGCGACTAGTTAAAAAGAACACAAGCCATTCTGGAAGCTGAGGAAAACGGCGCATAATTAGGTCGATAAAATCATTCCTGGACCAGTATTCTGTCTCATCTAGAGCGTCAACTATGACTACCATTCTCTGGTTAGAAGGTTTGCATGTAGCTAGTGGCTCTTCCAACAATTTAGTAGCTAACTCATGAACGCCCAATTTCGAGTTGGCTAACATTCTTTGTATCCCATCCCCTCCTACTTTTGTATTATATTCACTATTACAATTACACAATTGATAAGCAATAGTACCTAGCAAATACCTGGGATCACGTCGTGTGCCGTCGTAGTGACGACAAAAGTAAGCTGCTGCCAAGTGTCCAGCATCCCTTGCACGTTGAGCTATGACTGCCGCCATTACACTTTTCCCAACTGCCGCATCACCCAGCAGTACATATGCTCTAGAATTACCAGGATCACTGAACCACTTGTCAAAGTCCGCCAAGAGCCACTGTCTTGTTCCTGGATCATAGAGCTTGGTAAGGAAATTTATATCAGCCTCACAACTAGCATACTCTAAAAATAGAAGGTTTTTGGTAGAAACTTACAGGTATACCATTCCAAATGCTGCAGTCTGATTGGCTACTCGACTCGATATCTGTTCGTCGATGAATAGCGAGTAGGAAATAGAGTACCAGGTACCGCGTGGTTGCGCAGTAAAACAACATTGGAGACCCCAATTTGTTGAGATTTGTTTTACCTTGGTATTCACACAGAAACAACGACTATATATGCTTCGATTTCTTAGGTAATCCGGAAAAACTAAGGTACACAAGTTAGTTTCTACTAAAACAATCAAATTATCCGATCTCAACTGATTTCTATTTAACAATTAGAATTTAAGTCGAAATTTCTATGAACTGTCATCTCATAGACGTTGAGAGCAAATAATTTAATTGTTTTAGTAGAAACTAACTTATATACCTTAGCTCTTCCAAATTACTGGGGAAAAAACACAAAGCAAAGCCATTGTTTCTGTGAGAAAACCAAAATGAAACAAATCTTTCACTCTTATTCACCTCCATGTTGTTGTGCTGCACGACCGCGCGAGAACAACTACTTAACTTCTTACTCGCTAAATATCGACTAAGATTGTAGATATCCAGTATAGTAGACAATTATATTGCAGCATTTGCAATAATATAGTGACACGTTTCTACTATGATATATAGAAATTTCGAAGTCGTTATAGTTAGAAAATAGGTTCATTCGAAGCGGAGCAAATTGATAGCCCAACATGTCAAAAGGTTAATTAACCCATACGGTGTGACTAAAATTATTTAAAATAAAGAAAATATATAGAACTGCATGGATAATATGAACACTTCGCCTGATGTGCATAGTTTATAGCCTAGTTTATAGGCCTTCCTCGGTCGACACGTTTCGGAAGTGATCCGAACGGACCCGCTGGGGAAGGCCTAGCAACATTCGTAAACACTTTCACTTTACAGCTCAGTTGTTTATTGAAGAAGAATTGTGGTGTTATGACGTCCTAAGTTTTTCCTGACACTTACTATTTCCATCTGCATAAAATAATACAAGCCTACTCACTTCTGATCGACGAAGGTTCCAGGGTGCACTCCATGTAGGTCACACCGAACATCTTCGGCGTGAGTTTCAAAAGTGCTCGGCGTGCTGGTGCACAATCACACTGCGGTCGGCGCACATATATACAGCCATACAACTATACAAGTCAGTGGATGGTGCCGGCGCCGGCGTTCGTCTTGACCTCCCTAGGCGCAGCACCTGAACACCCGTGGCTTATCTTCGACGTGGGGTTGACATGGAATGCACCCTGGCGAAGGTTCACTGTCCTAACTTCTTATCACTAGCTTTCCTTCTGCAACCGCCAAAATTTGAAAGTTAAACAATTGAATTTTCATTTCGAGCTCCAGTTGGAATATATTCCATAACTTCCTTCTTTCGATCCCCAAGATCTTTGGTAAAATCTTCGCAGACATCCTTATGCTTTTTATATAATATATTGTCGCTACGCTAGATCCCAGGAACACTCGAAGGGTCAGAACGATTCTGGGCAGGACCTTTTTGCGAATGTTGCTAGGCCTTCTCGTTTCCAGCCTCTCCCCAGTCTTCCCAAGAACCCAAACCGACTACGCGGCCAAACTCATGGCGGAAACGAAAGGTTCAGAAACTAGGCTACATAGTTTATAGTTTTTTCTATGTTACAGACGTTGGGTAAAGTTGTTTAGTATCATGTTATTAGACAATTGTCAAGGTTGTCAAAATGTAGCTGCAATGACTGCCTGCGAAAATAGATGCCTACTTTTATGTTTCATATCTGGCAGGTTTTAAAAGAACAAAGCAATAAAACATAAGATTTAATAGGTTCAGAAACAAAGCAATAAAACATAAGATTTAATAGGTTCAGAGAACTTTCAGGTTTTTAAAGAACAAAGCAATGATACATGATAAATATAGCATTTGATAAATTGAGAGGGGTGTGAGGTCTTGAAAGAACAAAACATATTAAATAATAAAATAGATGAATTAAGAAAGTGGCTCCATACACAGTTTCTTGAAAAATGGAAAATACAAGTTTGAGAGTCCAAAACACGTGGATAAACAATTCGGAAAAAGAATAAAATTAAATGTTATGCATAGTTAAACATTCCGACAATCAAAAACTGTTATACTACTCAAATCAGTAGAGCGAGACATGGATGATTTTTTTATCGCTTCCGAAGTGTCAGTTTTATTAACCGCGGATCAATTTCAAAGCAATCACGAGGTGTATTCTTATGTACCAGTGATAAGTTACGAGTTAACGATTGGATGTTTATCACGTGGTACATGAGAATACACCTCGTGATTGCTTTGAAATATGATCTGCGGTTAATAAAACTGACACTTCGGAAGCGATAAAAAAATCATCCATGTCTCGCTCTACTGATTTGAGTAGTAATTACCAAATAAATAGCAAAAGTTGTTGCTATGGCAACAATGCCGTTTCAAAATGGCTGCCAATAACCCTTCAAACTAATTTAATTCGAAAAAAACTTTGGTGACCCCCAATTTTTTTTTCATTTAAAACTTTTCTTGAAGTATGAGTAATCAATAGGCCGATTTTAAAATAATTCTGTAGAACCAAATTTCTTAAAAATTGACTAACGTGATTTTTCCAGAAAAAAAAATATTCGTTCTACAGCATTTTTTTTGAAATCGGCCTATTGATTACTCATACTTCAAGGAAAGGTTTAATGAAAAAAAAAATTGGGGGTCACCAGGCTTCGAATTAAATTAGTTTGAAGGGTAATTGGCAGCCATTTTGACACGTCATTGTTGCCATAGCAACAACTGTTGCTATTTCTTTGGTAACAGTTTTTGATTTTCAGACTGCTTAACTATGCATGACATTTAGCTTTATTCTTATTCTGAATTGTTTATACACGTGTCACGTGTTTTGCACTCTCAAGCTTGTATTTTCCATTTTTATAGAAACTGTATGGAGCCACCTTAAGTGAATTATTCACAAATTAACGTAAATTCTACTACATTGGCTATATGTTATTTATATACTGAAATGAAAGATGTTTTTTGAAGTGGTGTTTCCTCATGATGCAGGTATACGATTGCATGGCTAAATTGAGTTTGTAGAAAGCAATGTTAAAGGGATACTCCAGACCCAAAAACAAGTCTCGTTCAAATAAAAGACCTATGTGACCTTACCTCCAAATGGATATTAGGTTCCTTCAAATATTTTCAGTTTGGGAAAAATTTGACTTTGTTTGCCGTATTTTCCATATACTGTGAGCCGCCATTGTTGCTTGATTGCGGGCGAAAGCGGTCGCTCCCAATAGTATTTTGACGTCATTGAGTGATAGAAACAAATCATAACAAAAGAGGAAACTGTTTCGATCACTCAATGACGTCGAAATACTATTGGGAGCGACCGCTTTCGCCCGCAATCAAGCAACAATGGCGCCTCACAGTATATGGAAAATACGGCAAACAAAGTCAAATTTCTCCCAAACTAAAAATATTTGAAGGAAACTAATAGACAATTGGAGGTATGGTCACATAAGTCTTTCATTTGAACAACACTTGTTTTGGGCCTGGAGTATCCCTTTAATAGTAAGGTGGGTTATAATACTTCGATGAGGCATAGTATATGTTATAATGAATGTACAGTAAGTAGTGAGTTGTTGGGTTGTGACAAATAGCAAGCATGCACGATAAATTAAGGTGACTGTGCTTTTTCGAAATGGAAGGTATATTTTACCACAGGTTCTTAATATATACAACCACAAATTGGTAAGGCCTATAACTTACTTCGGCTCATACCACAAAACGATAAGCATTATTCTTCCGTATATACACAGTCTCGATCTCTGGCATATATAAGCGGTAAAACAAATTAATAATTTAATTACCTGGAGAGACATGGGAAATGCTAGATATGTGCTGGTCTTCGAGGTCTGCGACACGCTGTTGGACAACTTCTTGACTGGTTTTTAGCTGATCTAATTGGACAGAGGCAGAACTTTGTTCTTCTTTTATAACTTCGTGCTCTTGTTTCAAAATTTTGTGCTCTTGTTTCAGAACGTTTTGCTCACGCTTTTGAATTTCTTGCTCATACTCTATCTTTACGAATCGTTGTTCGCAATCCTGGAGGTATAGCTGAACGTCGTGTAGCGTGCGTTTCACGTTGTTCATAGTTTCTTTCTCTGCACTTATTTCATTTGTCGCATCCTCCACTTCAGTTATCAGTTCACAAACACGTTGTTGCATCAACTCTACCAGATCAGAATCAACAGTTGGGTTTATGCACAATATAGTACCTACATAGCGAGGGAAAGAAGTTACAAGGTGTCCTCTACGCACGCTCTGACTGGCTGGGTTCCGTTAATTTATCAACTTCTTATTAACGAACGCGGGCCGTACTTTAATCGTACTAAAGCACGGACCGAGCTCGAAGAGCGAGACCAGGTTTGTACATAAAAGATCGAGGTCTGATATTTTCCGTAATGACCAACCAGTCGAGGTATAATAAGAGGTTTGTTATATGGCTTGAAAATTCAAAATATTGAGTGTTTTTTTGTAAGTTCTGAAGACATACCCAAAATTTACATGGAAGTATCCACAAATGTTTTCATTTAATTAATACCTTAATTAATGAGATAATAATGAACCTTACATGAGAGAATGAAAAACACGAAGCTGCAAGCCGAGTGACTTTTATTGCTTTCGAAGGTTTTAGTACAAACACGATAGAACATTGAAAATTACGAGGTAATAGGCAGAGTGATTTTTGTTGTTCTCGAGTGTTTACAACCCTTGGTAAAGCACGATACATGAGTTTATGAAATAGCTTCTCAATCGTCAATTATAGTAAAATTCACGAGGGACTTGGAGATGTTGGTCATATCAGATTAGACAATGGTGTATATTAGTATCTAAATAGTGAAATAAAAGTAGCGTGCTGCGTGGGCAATGTAGAAACCACAATCGAAATATAGTATTAAGTAAGGTTAGATATACCGCCGAAACAGAGAACGTAGGAGTCTAACGTATCGAGCGAAGGCACTGACCTCTATAATATAACTGGACTGCGGGGTCTCATTGCAAATGACTGACGGCGGGTGTCTGAAAAATGATGGCGTAAGCAGAGGTTATTTTTCTCATAGTAGCGACCACTGACCAAGATTGTTGGCACAGGTTCTGCCAATAACCAATCAAATTTGTTTGATTATCCGCCATTTGCCCATTTCTTTGATACAATCATTAAAATGCTTCTTTCCAAATGGATCGGTTCAATTCAGTGGTTCAATCTAATTATATTATTTATATATTTTAACTATAATATCTCATCTTATTCTCCGACTTCGACCTGCTTTGAAAGACAATAGCGATTTATCTACACAGTCAAGGGAACTGCAAATCCAAAGCTACTAATCAAAATAGTAAATGGCGACGGCGTGCTATATAAAAAGTCAAGACTGTTTTGTGCTTTGAGAGATACGGTAAGTGGTTATTCCAGCTTATTCCTTGTACGTGTATTATTCTTTAATGAAAAACGACTATTGACAAGTAGATCAGTTACTGTGTAGCCACGATAGGCAGTGATTTGGCCTTTCTGGTGAAGAGGTCGAACTCGAAGACGAAGCATCAGTATTTTGTTATCATGTTTTCATTTCCTTATACGTTGAAAAATCAAACGAGTTGGCTGTTGGCTTTGCCGAGTTTATCCCTGCCTATGACAAGTCGATGTTTGTAAAAAAAAAAGTCAAATTTAATAATCAATGCCATGTCTACATACCCGGGCTTTGGCACTCGGCCGTCCCCAAATCAAGTTCAATCGCTAGTGATTTCCGATTTAATTTTCCTATTTTAGTTGATTTTTTCGTTTGGATTACCTAAGTCACAAAGCGCGTTTACCACCTAGCTTGTATGCTAATGCAACTTACTGGTGAATTTTAAAGCCGAATTCAGAAATTCTAACATTTGGACTATTATGTCTCAATCAATTCCAAGCGTGACCACCCCCCCCCCCCCCCTGGCATTTGATGGGCATTTGACATTTTTGCGTTAGAGTATTGCAAATGCCCCACCATGGGGTCAGCATAGCTGTACAAAATCCCCACAGAGGGGTCTTGAAATTGATGCAAATGTCCCACCCATGGGAATTTAAAGAAGCAGATGTTTATATTGTCAGACAGCTGAAGCGGCCGTGACCAACCATATTATTAGACATAAACATATATTTATAAAATAAAGGTCAAAAACTACTTTCAAACGTCTCAACTAAGTTGTCCAAGCCTTTTCCCCGAAGCCAGGAAGCCACAAACAGCACATCATTCCCCTCAAACTCCTGTAAATCTGCCATGATTGATTGCAATCACTTGTATTATAATACGGTTAAAGAACGGTAGATATGCGACATTTTTTGCGCTTCTGAGCCAGTGGTATTTTTATGGAAAAAATTTGCCAAAATATATCGTATTTTTATATAAAAAAAATAGAGAAGTGGACAGGCATGTATTAGTATGAAACTATGTGGTGTGCCTTTATAAAAGATAGAATTTTTGTAATTGAGTATAGATTTACAGTACTTACTTTTGCCAGGTTACTTTTCAAGAAAATAACAGGCAAGTATATACTATTTAGGTACTTCAACAAATTCCCCACCCTGGGGACGACCTGCAGAGGCAAATGCCCGACCCTGGAAACAGGTGAATCATCAAATGCCTGTCAAATGCCCGGGGGGAGGGGGGACATGGTCACACTTGGAATTGATTGAGACATTAAAATGTATTAAACCCAGGCTGAAAATACTATCTACCCACCTAAAGACTATTCAATTGTCTTGCATTGGTAAAATCTAAAATTATGGTCGACCACTATTGTTACATTTCATATCACTTGATGAGCGTACATGATTGTTATTATATTTGATGGTATTGAGTCTGGACAAACCATTATAATTATATAGTATATATGTACTTTGTAGACTTAATCATTGATAGCTAAACAGAATTAGCTTTGATAATTGTTTTCTGACCTTTTTCTATTGCAGCTTTGATGTATGAACTCTGGCCAAGTGATGCATGTGGATCTTTGAGAACACTGGGAACAACACTTGACCAATATGAAGCAATGTGATTGTTTGTTGCTGTATACAGGCATACAGTCATGTGCTCTAGTGCTGTGCGCCGGAGCTCCGGCGTTTTTTGGTCAGCCGGAGCCGGAGTTGGGGTGCTTTCTCCCAGCTCCGGCTGGAAGTTCAGAATGACAAGAAATGTGACAATTTCGAAGAAGCTTGGGTTACAAATAATGGCAACATAGAATTTGTTGAATGTGCAGTGATACCAGTCAGATCCCAAGACGGCAAAGTTAATGCTCAGGATTTATTGGATTATTGGTATCGCCACAAAAACGAATGGCCTGCTTTGACGCGTCTAGCTCTCTCGTATCTTTCTTGTTCGCCGTCCTCTGTTACTTCTGAACGAGTCTTTCCTTGACGGGAAACATCGTCTCGAAAAAGCGTTGGGCACTCCTTCCGACATTGGTCGCTTAGCGTTCATTAAATTTAATTATAAAAACTTTTAAAAATTAAAAATTCTTGGCAATTTATACAACTTTATTCGGTTCTATAAAGTTTTTATCATTCCTGACATTGCTAGTTGTCGCATTGCGTTTGCTTGAGTCGCTCTTGACAGTTTCGCAGCTTTCACCGGGAAGAGACCCCGGGGACAAAGTTGAGCCGAATAATATCCGGTTGGACTTTATCCCCAGTTGTGAACCAACTTATCAAAGAAGCCGGAGCCGGAGCCGGATATTTGAGCTGTAAAGCAGCCGGAGCCGGAGCCGGAGCTGAAAAACCAGAGTTTGCACAGCACTAATGTGCTCATCCAAGGCTTCAAAAACCTCTGATCCATTGCAAGTGGATAGTACAGTACTACGGTGGTTGCAATTGAATTGACAATTCCAGAACACTGGTAATTTTCCTGATGTTGTGTTCAGCATTCTCATCAAGCACTTTTGTGTTTCATGGCATTCAGTTTCATTATGTATTTTTCTTGGCAGAAGACTTGTACTGTTTTTGCCAGTCCTTGGTCTTGAAATAATAATTTCAACTGTTTTAAGTGTTAATGTTTCAGACCCTAGGACTTACAATATGAATACTAATTGATATTGTGAAGTATTTGTTTGTCTTTATATTAACGTTTGCCAAATATAGAGTGAATAATTTTATCTTTAATACCAATTTTGCTTGTAAAGTAAAGTGCAATTAGCATTAACCAACAATAAAATGTGCACTTACACAGAAAAGAAATCCCCTTTTCTTGCTTCAGCTGGTGGAGTGGTGGGATGCCTTGTTTGTGCAGTGTGCACCCAAAAGCAGGGGTGTAGGAATGGGGGGAATATGGGGCATGTGCCCCCCCCCCCCCGACTTTGTCATGAAGTGCCTTTTTTGCAACAGAAAAGTGTCCTTTTATGATAAAACATGTGTTTCAAGTGTCCTTTTGAAGTCCTACCCCCGAATAAAGTGCCCTGTTGAAGCTGTGCCCCTCCAAGATCAGCTTCCTATGCCACTGACCAAAAGCATGGCATTTTCCCTCTTCATGAAGACAGCTCGATAAAAAAATACTCAAAAGAAACTGCAACAGATGTACTTTATGACCACAAAACCTTTCGCTATATTTTTTTAAGCCTTAATATAAATACTTTTGAACACTCTGGATATCTGACTTCCTGTTTTGTGACCTTTTAATGTTTTGACATTTACAGCGGTTGAAAGTATGATTGTATTGAGGTAAGTGGACAATTGTTGCTTTTGTTACATGAGGGTTTTTTATCTATAATATATGTGCAGGAAGAAATGCATAATAGGTATTAAATAAGTGTTTATTAAATAAGTTTTTTTTAGAAAAAAACTAAACTGCAGATGCTATCAGCTTTACAATTGCATGCTTCGAAGGCCCGATTTATATTACGGATTAAAACTTTAAAACTCTATAGTTTATATTTATACTGTTAACAAGTCCCAAAAGGTTGCTGAATCCTGGTTCCCTCGTTTGAAAACCATTAAAGAGCATGAAATGTTTAGTTTTTGCCGTGGTTTTTGGCAGTTTTGCAAGAGAAAAACAATTGTCGTCAAATAATAGTCGCCAACAGTCAAGTTATATATAGTGGTCAGCGGTCACTACAATGAGAAAAATAACCTCTGCTCACGCTATCATTTTTCAGCCACTTTTTCGAGAGACCCCGCAGTCCAGTTATATTATAGAGGTCAGTGAGCGAAGGCCCTTCGTCAGTATATTAGTATCTAATGTCTTATGTTGACTTTATAATTAAGAAATGTGGTAATACATGGTTCTTTGTATGTTCTAAGGATTTGGGGTGAAGGAAATTCGAGTGTAGAATATATACACTTTAAGACCAAACCGAAACCAGTTGCGAAAAATGCAACTACACAGGCCTTTCGGCAGGAATTGAACCACGACCTTGCGATTCTAGTGCAATGCTCTAACCACTGAGCCACGGAGGGCGTTGCCGAGAGCTTGATCGCGAGTTCTGTTTATATAATAAGGTGGTAATGCCGGGAGAGAATTAAGTAATTAATTCTCTCCTGGCATTACCACCTTATTATATAAACAGAACTCGCGATCGAGCTCTCGGCAACGCCCTCGGTAGCTCAGTGGCAGAGCATTGCACTAGAATCGCAAGGTCGTGGGTTCAATTCCTGCTGGAAGGCCTGTGTAGTTGCATTTTTCGCAACTGGTCCCGGTTTGGTGTTAAAATGTATATATTCTACACTCGAATTTTCCTTCACCCCAAATCCTTAGAACATGCTATGTAATCCAGTGAAATGCCCAATATTACTTATAATAATATACCCGGCTCTTTGTATGTGCCGTTTATTATCTGATTTTTACTCGGGCTACCTATGGTAGACCATTGTAGCCCGAGTCTAGGTTTCGGCTCCATTATTATTATTATTACTATTATTACTATTATTATTATTATTATTATTATTATTATTTCGTCGATGTTTCGAATTGGCAATCATTACGTCATCCCGTCAGGCTTTGCGAAACTGATGCGTGCTAAAATGCTAATAATCTTCATACGTTCTTTCTTCGCTTTCCTGATGTCTGATCAAGTTGTTTGAAGTGAACTGAAGTGAAGTGAAGTGAAGTGAAGTGAAGTGAAGTGAAGTGAAGTGAAGTGAAGTGAAGTGAAGTGAAGTGAAGTGAAGTGAAGTGAAGTGAAGCGAAGCGAAGCGAAGCGAAGTGAAGTGAAGTGAAAGTGAAGTAAAGTAAAGTGAGTAAAGTGAAGTGAAGTGAAGTGAAGTGAAGTGAAGTGAAGTGAAGTGAAGTGAAGTGAAGTGAAGTGAAGTGAGTGAAGTGAAGTGAAGTGAAGTGAAGTGAAGTGAAGTGAAGTGAAGTGAAGTGAAGTGAAGTGAAGTGAAGTGAAGTGATGTGAAGGGAAGGGAAGGGAAGGGAAGGGAAGGGAAGAGAAGGGAAGGGAAGGGACGTGACGTGACGTGACGTGACGTGACGTGACGTGACGTGACGTGACGTGACGTGAAGTGAAGTGAAGTGAAGTGAAGTGAAGTGAAGTGAAGTGAAGTGAAGTGAAGTGAAGTGAAGTGAAGTGAAGTGAAGTGAAGTGAAGTGAAGTGAAGTGAAGTGAAGTGAAGTGAAGTGAAGTGAAGTGAAGTGAAGTGAAGTGAAGTGAAGTGAAGTGAAGTGAAGTGAAGTGAAGTGAAGTGAAGTGAAGTGAAGTGAAGTGAAGTGGAGTGAAGTGAAGTGAAGTGTTCTTTCTTGGACGTGTTCAGCGTGTACAGACATAGTTATTGGCCAGTATAATGTCGCTAGCAATATATATCTTCATATTACATACGCTTACACTTCGCCTCGTTGACCATCAGCTCATAGAGAACTCGGTCTCGTTGTCCAATTGTTAAATACATTGCACTCTAAACAATTAACCTTCTAAAATATGGCAATATCCAGCAGGGAAGATGAAAATCTATATAGATCACTAAATATGTACCTTTATTTTTCCAGTCATCAAGATCTGTTAAAATTTTACTTTCGTCATCACGTGTTAAACCCAGCACTTTAACAAGCTGTTCCATGTCGTCAAATTTTTGTTGAAAATCACGATCATTCCAATTAGTAAACACACAATGTGCCCAGGCGTTTCTGTCTTCACGAACAACATTCGCAGCACTCTGTACAGCGGTAGGAAACGCAGGCACTTTACCAAGCAGATTGACCACGGCAGATGCATCGCAAGTTTTATCAAAGGCGTTGAACTTGACCATGTAGCTCTGCAAAAAGAGCTTAGCAAAGTCAACATTTGATGTTACTTTGTAGTCAAACGTGGCGTAATCATACTTCTTATAGTGTGGTGGTTTTAACTAATTGCATCATTACTATTGATGTTCTCGTATTTCAGCGACGTCGGGTATCTTGGAGCAGGAAAACTATGCAAGCTCTGGACATGTACATTGTGACTTGATTTAAGGTTGTTGTACTCGGTCAGCATTTCTTGTTCTAAGAACGGGCGTATTGAGGGAACTAAGACGTGGTTGAGGGCAATTCCAAAAACCAGCCATCGTTTGTGATCGTCTGTTATTGTGTGCAATGAAGAACTAAATGCAGAGAGAGAAAAATATAGTTTAAGCGTGATTGACGTGACAAGAGCAACATCCACAACTAGACGGTTAAAGTGGCTCCCTCAGATAGTGCTCATAAATATTTTGAAATAGAATGAAACTAACGTCATACATAAAATACGTTCAGGGCATCAAATACTGTTAACAGATGTGTTTCAGCCGTTGCTATGACAACAGTGACGTTTCAAAATAGCCGTAAATTTACATTTATTTCAAAAACGAATTTGGTAACCCCCAAAGTTTTTTGCATTATGGTACGGCCATGTTGAAACGTCACTGTTGTCATAGCAACGGCTAAAACACATTACCTGTAACAGTATTTGATGCACTGAACCTTATTCTATGCATAACGTTACTTCATTCTTTTTCAAAATATTCATTAGCACCTTTTGAGGTTGAAACATGCATCTTTTCCACTTTTTCAGAAACAGTAGGAGCCACCTTAATAATCAAAAAGAAAAAAACAACCAACTGGACATATAATGTCAAAATATCTTAGTTTATAAAGTATAGGTATACAATAAAATAAAATAACTAAGTTGAAAACGTTTTGCTAAATAATCCAGAATGTTTTAGGAATTAAGCTTTTACGTGAGATATACAGCTCTATATTTAAATCGTTATTTCAATTAAGAATTACTTAGTAGTAACTTTTAGGTAATAAAATATAGCGTCTACAAAGCGCATTTCATGGCAACGCTGGTGCAATGTTACTTATGACGTAACAAGCGACATTTCCCAAAGGCATTTCCAGCAATGCACCATTCTGAATTGACTCAAGATTTCCAGTTACAAAAACATCAGCAGCTCCAAAACTTTTAATATCTGTTAATTTTTTTTAGTGCGTTTACACTGTATATCGTTTTGATTGATTATTAATATAATGAAGAAAAAGATTTGCGTTGCATTTCACCTTTAATTTAAACAAATCCCTATAAGTGCATATATTGGTGCTAAACATCTCTATCAACGTAATTATCTCTTTTATCTCGTTTAACCTTTACCATGCATGCATTGTTGCCATTTGGCAATTACAGTTTTACTGTCTAACGCCAGACTCGTGAAGTGGAGACCTCCTGAAAATCCACCCGCGGTAAAGGATTAAACGTGATTCATTGATATAAAAATAAACAGCTTAATAAAGTTTAAAAAAAGATCCTATAAAGATCAGAATAAAATATAGAAGAAATGGTTTGTTCAAAAATGTTCAGAATCCGATGTCAATCAAGGAAAACAACATCGGTACATAACATATTAAAAATCACATGCCACATAGATTTCATTTTTATTTTTTGGAAATTGGCTATATTATTATAAACTTTAAATTTCTTCGATCAAAAATTTTCACTTCACAGACACTTTAAAATGCATAATTCCAAGCTTATACTGCCAAGGTCTAAAGAAAAATAAACAATGTAGCCTACATGCATGTATGAAAGAAAAAATCAAAGAAAATATAGGATTTTAAAGATAACTTACCCCATTTTTGCTACATTTCTGTTGATGACAGTTTGTGAGCTTCAGTTGTCATAGCCTGGCCCTCTTTCGGCACAGACTGATATTTAAGATTGTTGATCAGGTACAGTAGTATAGGTGCACAGCTTCGCAGCCTAAATATTAAAATGTCTGTTACATATTTATTAAAAACAAACAAGACTCAAAAGAATATTTCATTGTGAC
>CAXIUP010000261.1:810740-835740 GCA_964035015.1 Corallium rubrum | reverse complement strand
GTTCCTTCGCTTGATAAACAAAGCAGATGGTTATTTTGTCTAACACAAAATGAACTTTTCGCAAAAATATATTCAGAATTTACCTCTATATTTCGAACTGGAAATGGCCATAATCCCATTCAACGACAACGTTCTTGACTTGATATCTCGTTCCCTCTTATACTCTACACGTTTGCCTCAAACGCATAGCATCATGAAACCATTTATCCACGTTTAGCTTTTTGTCAAATGATAATTCATAGTTTTCCCGCTGAACTTTTCGAGTTCAAAGTTGAATAAGTCATTTCCAATCGATAGCAAGGGCATCAAACCCGCCATCAGCTTCGTAGCGTCGCACAGAATGTTGGGATACGAGTTGAGTACTCAGTGATACATTCGCTGGTCAGCGAACATCAGTCATATTTAAATAGGACATACATAGGAAATACTTCATATTAGATATCGTTGTGCAAAATTGTGTTTTGTCATGAAATCGTAAAATCGAAAGATGCCTATTTTTGACTTCTTGAAACTGGACAAATTTAAACTCGAATTTAAACATGGCATTCGCGTTGATACCCAGCATTGTAACCGTTATATTGCCAAAGAGGGCACTCCCGAGAAGAGAGTAGTCTTCACTGTGCATTTACCATACAAATGCCTTCGTACGTGGCACGAAGCTCGACAACAAGCATTGGCCCAAAATATAGCATGCACGTACGTGGAAATTTTTAATGCAATCCTCTCCGAAGAAACAGGATTAAAATTGAGAGAAGATAATGAACGCATCGAAGGGCACTTAAGAAGAGAATGTGGTCAAATAGTAAGGCAATATTCTGAAAAACGTGGATCAAGTCACCGAAAGCTTTTCGAGAAAGAACTGAAGCTTGCTGTTCAACTTGATGATTTGGCATCAATGGCTGAGCTAGAGAAGAAACTAGCCTCCGAACTGCTCAAGAATAAAGACTTGGAGAAACGCTGTGAAGATTTGGTCAAGGAACTGTTTAAAGCACAGGATGCAGAGAGAATGGCAAGCGAAAATTTTGCCAGAGCAGAAGAAGAAATCGCAAACCTGAGGAATGTAAATGAAAATCTTCACGACTATCTTGAAGGTCTAGGTCAAAACGTGGGATTTTCCAACAGTGGGAAAAAACTGACAGAGACTGGGGATCGCCAACAAAGAAAGAAACTGAAGGAACTGAAAAGCAATGTAGAGAAAGCTCTATGGTTTGCCAAGACATTTGGATTGGATTTGCAAAATGTAAGCTTCATTGATGAAAATGGTGTCACCCATACACTGTCTTACAATGGCAATGAGAAGAGAGGTTACAAGGACTTGCCAGAAGAAAAACAGCAGAAAGTAAGGAACATTTTGTTTATCTAGATAAGTTTTGTATCGGAGAGGCTGCCTACCATGAACTCACAATGGTATCGCCAGACAATGACCTGCCTCGGTCATATCTGATAAAGCAATGCAAAGAAGATTCGAAGAGTATTTGCCGTATCACAAGAACCCCAGGCTCAGCGTAAGGAGCTCAGATTGACTTTATGAAGGAGCTAAAGTCTGTTATTCAAAAGAAGGTATGTGTATAAATACCACAGTCGCTTTAATATTTACAAGTAATAAGGCAAATACACCTGGTGGAGTACTGGTGGTTAACTCATTAACTTGCAATGCGTCCAAATGCGCCCTATTTTAGTATTCACTCTGTCTAACGCCAGGCGATTTTATTTATGCACCCTATCAAATAAATTTTTACTAGAAATATTGCAATTAAAATTTATTTCAGATTCAACAAAATACAATTGACATAGATGACCCGTCTTTAACATTAAAGATCAAACTCTCTGGAGATGGAGCTAAAATGACTAGACTGACAAATTTTGTAGCCATATCATTTGCTGTCTTGGATAGCAAAGCTGACATGATGTCATCAAAAGGTATATTCAAGAAAAGAGTTATGGGCATATTAAGAACTAGATTTAGTGATAATATAATCAGTATCACAAATACCAATATATCGCAATGAGCCCATCAATATATATATATATATATATATATATATATATATATATATATATATATATGTATAGGTTATATACCGAGAACGCGGGATATAAGTCATATATTGACCCGAGGGGCCGAAGGTCCCGAGGGTCAATATATGACTTATATCCCAAGTTCGAGGTATATAACCGACTTATATCACGATTGAGGAGATTTTCGAACAAGGTTTCGTCAATTTCGAAGAGTTTCGATCAAGATTTTTCGAGTTATATCCACAAGTTTTATCTAATTATTTATTCACGGGATATAACCTGTATATATCCCGCGGTACATCAAAGAAAACCGACTCAATCGTGATATAAATATATATATGTATATATATATATATATATATATATATATATATATATATATATATATATATATATGTGTGTGTGTGTGTGTGTGTGTGTGTGTTTACTGTGATTTGAATTAGGAACCTTTCACATTATTTTGTTTTGCTAGTCCAAAATATGCCTATATACTGAATATCTGGAACAATTTTACATTTTGTTAGTAAAACTAGATTTATCTTTATTATAATCTCAATTTATCTCAAGGGAACCACACAATTGCCATCATACAAGGCCAGGAGTCATATGATTTACTACAACAGTCATGCTCATGCTTGCTGAAGCAAGTGAACAAGTTACTTGAAACCAAGAAATTAACTTTGAATGGAAAAGACATTCCAGTCGAAGTTTATCTTGGTGGAGACTACAAGGTAAATTTGTATGAGAGAAAGCTAGTCTTAGGGCTTCAGTGGCGCAGTGGTTAGCACAAGTCACCTCTGGAGTCTAATCACTCAAGAATTTCCAAAGTGTACCTGTAAATTATTTGATTAACCCTTTAATGCCCAAAGGGACTTTACAGATTTTACTCTGGCTAATGCCAGACGATTTTACTCGTCAATAGGAGAACTCTTGGGCATTAAAGGGTTAATGCACTATCTCGGTTAACCCTTTAATGCCCAAAGGGACTTTACAGATGTTACTCTGGCTAATGCCATCTGGACGATTTTACTCGTCAATAGGAGAACTCTTGGGCATTAAAGGGTTAATGCAATTCTATCTCGGTTAACCCTTTAATGCCCAAAGTGAGTTACAGATTTTACTCTGGCTAACGCCAGATGATTTTACTCGTCAATAGGAGAACTCTTGGGCATTAAAGGGTTAAGTACCGGTAATCAATTAATGAAACAGTTTTATGTCCTTTTCGTTTTCCTACGGTTTAGTTTCTCCTACTCATACTGGGTATGAAGCCAGCGACAAGCGACTATGCTTGTATTTGGTGCAAAATTTTCAAGATGGACAGGTATTTAGAGTGTTAGTGTTTGACATTAAAAGCAAAGGCCCTTCGTCAAGAAGTTAGTGAACTTTGTCAAGAAGTTAGTAAATGTGTTTTCCATTTTTCAGGTTGTTGAATAACTGACCCCATGTGCTCTACTTCAATATTTACAGTCTAATGCCAGATGAGTTTACTCATTGAGAGAAAAGGGTTGGACGTTAATGGGTTAAACTGCAATGCGCCCAAATCTGACCCACCTCACTCTGTATTATGCCAGATGAATGAAGAGAAACATGAAAATTCTATTCTCAGCATTGTGTTGCATCATGATCTTTTTTTACATTTAGGTATGACATGTCAAAGCCAATTGACTACTACTGGCAAGCTGAGTTTGCCAGAACAATTAAAGAAATGCGGGAACATGCTAAGAGCTGCAAATTTTCATGTGAGCACAGACCACTACTCAACATCGCATTAGAAAATGTGGTCTTGGATGAACTCCATTTAATGCTTCGAATTACTGGTAAGTTAAACATATCAGCCATTCCATATAGATAGAAGATAGAAAACTTTATTTAAACACGCTGACCCCGTCAACCGAAGCTGATTTCCACGAGGGGCGTGTGTGAAAGAAGTGTACAAGTATAGTATAAAAAATTATTTACAAGATATAAGATATAGTATTAAGTAAGTTAGTAACGAAATTATCTAATAGTAATGTTCTAAAATTATCTACACTGTTAATTTCAAGGAGTCAGTCTAACTCCAAAAGGAGTCACTCTGAACCTAATTTAGGTTCAGAATAACTCCCCCCGGAGTCAAACTAACTCCCCGAAATCAACAGTGTAATAGTAATTATCTAATAGTAGTTATCTAATAGTAATGTATTTACAGGTACATCTATTTACATTTACTATCTATGTGAGTAGCGATTTTCTTTCGAAAGGAAGAAAGAGATTTGCTTTCCCTAATTTCTTTTGGAACCGAATTCCAGAGGTATGCTCCGTCGTACATGAAACTTTTTTTCATATTGTTAGTACGAGGTTTTGGTAAAGAAAGACTACTGGAAATGTCGCGAAGATTATAATTTGTCATCTCACCTTTATATGTGAAAAGATTAGTGAGTGACTCAGGACCCATTTTGTTTAATAATTTGTACATCATTTTTGCTTTAGCTTTCTTCCTTTCTGTTTTAAGTGTCTTCCAGCCCAGTGCTTGTAAAGCAACGGAATGATCTATGTCATTGCTCATATTCATAATAATTCGAGCAGCTCTATTTTGGAGTTTTTGGAGTCGTTTTGATTGTGTTTCACCAAACACATCCCATACTTCACAGCAGTAATCAAAGTATGGGCGAACAATAGCATTATAAACAGCAAGAAGTGTTTGCTTATTAGCAAATTCTTTTAAACGTCGAAGAGCCGAAATTCCTGCTGTTATTTTCTTGCAAATATTTTCAGTATTACTCTTCCAAGACAAATGCTGGTCAACTGTCACTCCAAGAGTTTTACATTCATAAACTTGTTTAACCGGTTTATTTTCAATCTCAATATTTGGTTGTAAACTTTTTATCATTTGTTTTGAACCAATTAACATAAATTCAGTCTTCGCTACATTTAGGCTAAGTTTGTTAGCAATTAACCATTTTCTAAGGTTTTCCAAATCAGAATTCACTGCAGCTTCAAGATGAGTTATAGAGTCTCCAGAAGCTGTTAGGTTTGTGTCGTCAGCAAACAATCGCGGTTTTGTTTCATACAGACATTGAGGTAAATCATTAATATATAATAGAAAGAATAGTGGCCCTAAAATAGAGCCTTGTGGTACTCCACATTTAATCAATTTCTCTGATGAAGTAGATCCTTTTATTTGGCATTTTTGACTTCGATTTGAGAGATAAGATTTGAGAAATGATACAGCTTGTCCTTTTACCCCATAAAGCTCCAATTTCCTCAATAGAATTTGATGATCAACAGTATCAAATGCTTTTTTTAAGTCAATTAAGACTACTAGATTAAACATTTTCCTGTCTAAATTAACATACCAATCATTAGTACAGTCCAGTAATGCTGTAGCTGTAGAGTGAGATTTTCGAAACCCAAATTGACAATCACTTAGAATTCCAAATTTGGTTAGATAGTTATACAGTTGATCATACAGAATTCGTTCCATAATTTTGCTAATGGCCGGCAAAACTGAAATTGGTCTGTAATTTTCTGCCACATTTCGTTGACCATTTTTGTAAAGAGGCATTACTCTAGCCATTTTCCATTCATCAGGGAAAGAGGATAGAGCAACTGCCTGATTAAAAATATGTGTCAGTGAATCTGAGATGGCAGGTGCAGCTATTTTAATAATTTTACAAGAAATTTTATCAACGCCAGTGGCTTTATTGCTAGAAAGACCATTCAGGAGATGGTAGACATGACTGATGGTAACCGGCTGAAATGCAGCGAACTCTGATTTGGAATTCTTGACATACGTTTCAAAGTTGTTATTTGAAGTCTCAATTTTGCTAGCTAAATCAGGGCCAATATTGGAAAAATACTCATTAAAGCCCTCTGCAATATCTTTGGGATTTGTTAAACTATTTTCACCTAGTTTTAGCTCATTCACCACTGTTGGTTTGTTTTGCCTACCTAATAAATTGTTTATAGTTTTCCAAGCCTCTTTAGGATCGCATTTTTGACCAGCAATTTTCATGGAATAATAATCTTTTTTGGCATTTCTTAGTTCTATATTCACTTTATTTCTAGTTGTTTTATAATTTAACCAATCATTTTCTAGGTTTGTAATAATGGCTTTTCTTTTTAATTTGTCCCTTGTATTTATAAGTTCCTTTATAGCACTTGTAATCCAAGGATTTTTTTTGCCCTAATCCTTTTGTGTTGAAGTGGTGCATGTTTATCTAGAACCTCTAAAAATAATTGCTTCCAAATTTCCCACTTTGTATTTGGATTTTCAGCAAAAAAATACACATTTTCCCAGTGTTGTTGCTTCAGATCCTCAATAAATTTTTGGTTATCAAATTTTTTCATATTTCTAATCTCAACAGTGTTTTCTTGTTTTTTAATAACAGAAATTTTCCTGATTGCAAATACTAAACTATGGTCGCTTATACCTGTATGGATAACGCCAGAATCAGAAACTTTCTCTGGAGTATTAGTTACTATATGATCAATTTGGCTGGAGGTTGTCATAGTTATCCGCGTAGCTTCATCGATCAATTGTGATAATTGATACAATTCATATAAAGATTTAATTTTCTTTGTTGGCATATTTGAATCTTCACCTGATTTTAGCATATCACAGTTTAGATCACCAAGAATATACATTTCTTTATTTTCATCATCAATGGCTTTGATTAATTTTTCCAAATGATCAAAGAATTCAGATGATGCATTGGGTGGTCTATAAACTGTTGTAACAATGAATGGTCTGCTATGAGGTTTTATTATTTCTATACAAACAGCCTCTAGTTCAGTCGAAACAAGATCAAACCTTATTTTGTGATTGATGGAGTTACGTAAATAAATACAAACTCCACCCCCATTTCTTGACCGGTCCTTCCTAATAATATCGTAACCATCTATGTGGATCAAGTTATCGTTTATACTTGAATCTAGTCTGGTCTCATTAAACGCTATCAAATCAATGTTTTTGTTTGACATAGAATAACGAATTTCATCAATTTTTTTGGGCAAACTAACAATGTTTAGAAAAGCCATTTTAAAACCTTTCTTTTTAGAAACAGATTGAAGTGCTGTGAAAAAATCGCCACTCACATCTTTGTTTGCTACATCATTTACCGATATTTCTATTTCATTACTTTGTTTACATACTCCAGATACATTGTCCAGTCTCTCCTCTGATGTCCATGAGCTGCACGAAAAAAATGTTCATTGTTCTTAGCAGGTACTGACTCTACTCTATCTGATTTTAGGTAAGTGCAGAAAGCACTCCCTAAAACCCTGTCTCCATTTCGATTTAAATGTAAATTTGACCTGTTTAATAATGACTGACCTATGCAATCATTATCAATAAATGTGATACTATGACTGAAACATAAATCATGTAATAAACTATTATATCGGTTGATCTTACTTGTTTGGACTTTACCATCATACCTTCTCACCACGCTGGATAATGCGATTTTCTTGGCGTGAGGTTTTATATCATCGATCAATCTTTCCATTTCCTTCGCAACTTCTTCTGGTTGTTTGTGTACCAGGTCATTAGTGCCAACATGAACAACCACAGAGTCATAATCTTGTTCTTCGCACCAATCACTTTGTATTTTTTGTTTCAGTTGATCCACAGTTGCACCACTGTAAGAGTGGCAAACCGCCTTTCCTCGTGCTGCCCTTTCGACTTTTTGGTTGTCAATATGTTTGACCATTGAGTCACCTATGACAAGTACTTTTTTTGTTTGGTTGGGTTTGATGTTGTTTCTGATTTTGCTTTTCTTGGATATTGGATCAGTCTGGCTTTTCCTTGAATTTATAAATTTAGATTTTTGTTTGGATCGATAGTCCAGAATTTGTGGGTCCACTTTATTTTTATCCTCAGTGGACACTCGAGAGCTGGAGTCGCTTCCTTCCACAGGGAGTATGTTGAAGCGGTTCTGATTTGTATATTTGGTAGAATAAAAACTAGAATTGGTAGAATCAGGATTTCTCTCACCTTCTACGGGATTTCTCTCGCCTTTTACTTTCTCTGTTTTAGGTGTTTTCTTGGTTTCTATCTTAGTCCAGTCATTTTGTTTAATATCAAGAAATCGCCTGATAATTTTGTTTTCGCTCGTCAGTTCCTCGACGGTTGATTTGAGCGAGGCAATTTCATCCGCCATCTTGTTATTGCTTTCGAGAAGAGATCTTATATTGGCGTCGCTTTCTTCCGCTTTTGAAGTAATATTTTGAGCATCTTCTTGCTGTTTCTTTTGGATTTCCTTTACCGTAGTCATTATTTTGGTAATTTCTACCTTATAATGTTCACAATGTTCGCACGAAATATCGTGAGCATCTTCTGCTTTGGTATCAACAACAACCACGTGTTCGATATCTTCGGCATCGGAAACTTCGCTTGTAATGGTTTCGTGGAGCGATTTGTGGGCATTACTCGCCAAAGCAGTTGAGAAGTACGTTTCGGCATCATCTTTCTTCATGATAGTTGAAGTATTCTTTCCAGTAGCTTTCGTAGTCAAGGTTCTTCTAGGAGCTTTTCCACCGATGGATTTACGAGCGGTTAGCTTGGTTCGAGCCATGCTCACGAATCACGAGAAAGGCTCCAAAATAATAACTAAAACTTTCACGTATGCTTTCTTCAACAAGTAACTAAGTATAATATTGTAAATTACTCTAAAAGGAGCGAAAATTTCTTCAGAAATTGCGCAAGATGATACGATCTTCGACACTTTTGTCGGTAAACTGGGCAAACGACCAAAGCGATTGACTCGTGACTCGCGTGACCAAGTCACAAAATTTTAGGGTTAAAGAGGTGTTTTGCTGCTACTTTTGGTTTAGCAAAAAGTAAATTAGTTTTACATTTTGGAAGTTGCTGGAGAGATGTTTAAGTTCAAATACTTAATTCTTAATAATTGAATTTGAAATCTTCGATATCGCAACTTATTGTCTCGCGTGACAGGCACAAAGTGACATTTACAACCTGATAGGATTCTGATTTAGCCCTAACCTTAATAAAACATTTGGTTGTCTTGGTAACCAGGTATGATTGCCAGGTTGCCAAGCAAATTAGGGAATGAAAGTATCATGGGATATGAGAAAGGTTATAAGGGATGTTGTTTTTAATTTCTCTTCAGCAGTGATTGCAGTGATGTACAAGAAAACTATTTTACATGATAAAATATATTGATAAAATTATAATTTTTAAGAACTGAATCAATTTCTGTGATAACTGGAGATGGAAATTGAAATAAATTATCTATGTATTTGTGATGGAAACATGGGTTTTCACATTGTGACCACCTATGGTGTGACTCGCGTGACCGAACTTGAGGGTGATATTTCTCTGAAACCACTTAACATATTTTTCTGATTTTTCTCAGGACAGTTCCCATTAACTAACAGTACTAAGTTGTGATAGGCTCAGATAATTAGTTCTAATTGACAGGAAATAAGAATACTTTCTCTTTCTTGTTTTGCCTTACATTATTAGAGGATTTTCCCATCAAGGGTGGTTGGGAGATAACCTGTTATAACAGTTTCCCAGCATTAATTTATCTTTAGCATTTTAGTTGATTGTAGAAAAGACTTACAATCATGTTAGTGAAATGACAAATCTCATAAATTTTTAAATATGCAATTGTTTATTTAACCCATTGAGTCACATTGCGCCCTGAAGCGCCCTATTTTAGTATTTCACTCTGGCTAACACCAGATGATCTTACTTGTCAAGGGGAGAGCGCTGGTGCTCAATGGGTTAATTGTTAATAATGACACATTATTTACAGATAAATTAACCGACAACTTGGTAAGGGATGCCATTGAGTGGGGACAGAAAAGAAAATATAAACAAACCACCAATGCAAAGAGCAGCCAAGCGTGTGGATGATCTTGTAGGTGCAATCACAAGTTGTGGAATAACCTTCAACATTTGGGAAAAAATGGACGCTGATGGAAGAGGCAGTGGAATTGCTGATTTCACTAGTTTGATGGGATCAGACAAGAAAGTTCTTGTAAAGAAATTGCCTGGCAAGCTTGGAGCGGTTACTAGACCTGAAATCAGTGACACAGTTGTGAAGATCTGGAAGGTTTGTAATATCAAAGTGTCCATGCTGCAACTAAGTAAGCTGCTTACTAAATACCCTGACTGTTTTTGTTTTTTTTGTGACAGGAGTTTGCCGAACTATATGCCCTCTTAGGAACAGATAACCCTAGCAGTGGTGATATTACCAAATACTTTCAGAAGGTAAACATCCTATTTGTCCACTTGTGCAGTTAATGCTTAATTAATTTCCACACACCTAGCACAGACTAGGCTGCAGTATCTTGTTACCAACCAGTATTGCCTGTGCAGCATATTACAATTTTCTACACTATTGTATTCCATTTAGGCTACTTCCTGGGTAAGGCTGTTTGTCTCACTGAGTGGTAAAGCCATGGGATACGAGTCGGGAAGGGTGACACCCTACATGCATGCCATGGTCTACCATGTGCCAAGATTCATGGAGAAATGCAAAGGAGTTCGGAAATTCACTGGGCAAGGTGAGTAATCATATATGCCTTTCCCTAAAAACAGCATCTCATTTTTACACTAGGCACCATTCGCACCCTCGTAGTCTAAATCAATTAATTTTCCTCTGTTGTATACTTGCATGTTACTCATTAACCAAGACATTTCTATAAAGTACATGTACTATGGTGTACAGTAAACTTAGTGACATCTTTGTTTTTCCCTTAAGGTGTTGAAAAACTAAATGATGTGTGCAGAAGAGTGCATCTGCATCGTTCAAATAAATGGGATGCTGCAAAGGATGTTCTGTTGGTTGGAAAGAGGATGGAGCATCTGGCAGAATGTGAGAGGGGAGTAAGACAATATAAGAAACAGAACCAGGATTACTGGGAAGAAGGCATCATAGAGTCTCGAGCTAAGCGCCACAGGGTTTGCATGCAGCCAGCTGAAGTTGGACACTTAGACTTTGACATGCTCAACAATTTGACTGTTGAAGAAATTAAGCTAAAGCTTAAAAACTTGGGGGTCAAGACCCGGTATAGGTGTAAGAAGAAGCTGAAAGAACTCCTTATCAACAGGTTAGAAGACAAGGAAAATACAGTAAGACCTAACAATGGTTAACAACTGCATAGATTTTGCTGCAATGCACAATGTAAATACTCATGTAAATAATAAATAATATATATTGTAAATAATATTAACCTACTCTATTTAAAATAAGCAAATACATACTCTAACTATTTAAAATGAACTAATAAAATAACTAAATATTATCTGTACACTGTGCAAATATGATTATTATATTGAAGTTGCGAGGAGTCGGTTATTCAACTACTGAAAATTAGAAAACAAAGTCTTGGACATTTCGATCGAAGACCCTTCGTCAAGAAGTTATTACCAAGGGCCTTCACTCGAAATCGGTCAAAGAAATTGTTTTCTATTTTGAGGTAGTTGAATAACCGACTCCTCGCAACTCCTTCTCACGTAGCTAACTACACTGGCACCCCCTCACTAGATTATCATATTGAATTCTAGATACTTCCCCAAACTAAGCTTGAATTCATTGCCTGTATACTTGTATGAAATCTGGGAAGTTTCGATTTTCAAAAAATATCCATTTGCCTAAAAATAAAACCTGTACAAATATTCATGACAAAGCTCAGTTTGTTCTATTGTTCAAAAAATATGTTCAGCATTGCATGCCTTTCTTATAATAGTTAGGTAATCCTCTCCACTGGCATCCTAGCAGCTCTGCACAACTTGCTGTTTTTCGTCATGAAGTTGTCAGATGACCAGGACAAAATTGGCTTGGCTTTCAGAGGAAAATCAACAGCTATTCCTTCTCCATTTATATCCATATGGTACCACCAGTTCTCTGTAAGGTACTTCAATGCCTCAAAATCATTTTTCTGGTACAGCTTGTAACCACGGTGTTCGGATACTTCCCCTTTTCCACATGTCACATATCGCCACATGTCCAAATCCAAGTCAATGTAGATAGGAGCTGTGGAACGACTTCGTAAACATTTGCTTGCCCCTAAGACAAACTGGCGACAGGCTCCTTCCAGTCTTTCATCAGAGATCTTTGGCTTATCATAATTGCTATAGAAGATAGAAATTAAATGTTAATGATTTATGCATCCACATTGTTAGGGTTTAATAGAAGTTGGCAGAAGACAGGCACATTTTGACATGGGGATGTTTTGACCGGTCACTGTGGGTTGAAATGATTACATGGCAAAATTCTCAGTTATTGCGAGGATTCGGTTATTCGACTACCTGCAAAAAAACAAGCAATTTCTTGGACGTTTGTCAATTCCATGCATTGAGTCCAGGGCTGAGTTCAACCCAGACCTGAGATTCCACTAAATTGTATTACCCTGGGATAGAAGAAAAAACTTGAACAATTTTAACACTTACGAGATGAGGTCTTGAGTGAGATTTGTCGATGGTTCCCAAGAGCATGATTCAAGTGACCATCCCTTCCACTTTATAAGGTATTCATAATCCTAAAATATTGAAAAAGTATTTCAGTTCAGTTATTTATTATTAACAATAACAGATTTATAAGTGGAATATAGCATTCATCAGCTACAAAATTCATTTCTGAAAAGCAACTACTGAATAGACAAACTCTAAATGTTCTCAAACCTAAAAGGTTTTTGGCTAAACCTTTCATTCTTAAATAGGTGTATATATATATTAGTATGAATTATAATGTTTATATAGACACGTGCTAGGAAACTGTGAAAATATGTCAAAAGATATATACTTACGAAATGTATCCTTCACCTTGTTATTACTCTCTCAACTTCATAGAAAGTCTTCGCTTTTTTCAGCCGTGGAGCCGTGTCCCACAAAACAACCGAGGACAGAGAATTTAATTGATGATAATCGTGTATTTTTCGAGCACGTTTCGTCGCCATGTTTGCCCCTCGTGATTCGTTATAAAATGGGATATGATAGAAGTAAATAGGATCCACGCGGTAAGTTGCGGTGTACGGAGGGATAAAATAGGACCTATGAGAGAAGCTGCTGCCACGCTATGCGTGGGCTCAAATGTCCGCGACTTCTGGCCATGTGAAATGTATTTGATCAAAAATCTGTAGAGCATGTTCTGTATCTTTGATATAAGAAGGCAACTTCTTTACCAAAGGTGACATAACACGATCTAAAAAGCTGGAAATGAGTTCTGTAGGACAGCTGCAGGCGGAAACAATTGGCCTGCCAGGGTTATTAAGCTTATGAATTTTAGGTAGGAAATAAATGACTGGTGTTCTGGGAGTGGTTATTATAAGGTTGGAGGCAGAGGCAGGCAATTCACCTGCATGAATGAAATTGTTAATGGTGGTTTTAACAGTTTTTTGGTGAGTGAGGGTGGGATCAGAATTTAATTTAGTGTAAAAAGTGGTGTCACTCAGTTGACGAAGAGCTTCTTGTCGGTACAAATCTACTCTCCAGACAACGACAGCTCCACCTTTATCCGCAGGTTTGATGACAATGTCATTCCTACTTCGTAATGATTGGAAAGCTAGAAGTTCATCTTTACTGAGGTTGGAGGCCCTTTTGGGGCGTGAATTGTTGAGTAAGTCAATATCATGGCGGCACTGCCGAACAAAAAGATCAACAGACGAAAATTGGCCTTCAGGTGGAGACCAAGAAGATTTTTTAGGGTTGACTTCCTCAAAAGCATCCTTATTAAAGGTGGAGGATTGATTATGAAAATGTGCTTTTAGGCGTATTCGGCGAAAAAATGCTTTGGTGTCTTCTTTGACTGAAAATAAATCAATGGGCCCGGAGTTGGGAACGAACTTGAGACCTTTTGCAAGAACAGATCTCTCAGGGACAGATAAATAAGGTTAAATCAGAAGGGATGGTGAAAACTAGATTATCTTCGTTGACAGAACTAGTACAGGCAGGAGAAACAGAACGAGGTCCTAATAATTTTGACAATTTGGACGCCTTGACGTCTTTAAGAAACGAATAAAGTTTGGAATTTAGCAAGCGAATTTTAGTGATAATATCAGTGACCAAAATAGGTGGACAGACCTGGGAAAGAAAAGTTTTACAATGCGAAATATTGTCATCAGTTTGCTGTATGTGGAGGGACATCGATTGAATGGTCATACGCATCAAACGACGAGAGTGATTCGAACAAGCCGCCGAGATAGAGTTCGAGAAATGGCCTTCGCATCTCATTATTTATTTTTTTATTGTTACTTTGCTCTGATTGGCTTATTCTTTTGAATCTCATGATTAGTTTGTCTTGGTTACCTTTATCTGGTTGGCTAATTTTTATCACGTGATTATCTCGCGTATGTAAGCCCGTTATTTGTTTTACTCTTTACGTTTCTCTCTGACGAAGGGCCTTCGCTCGAAACGTTAGACCACTTACGTTCTCTGTTTCGGCAGTATTAACCTACTATACCATATTTCGATTGTTGTTTCAACACTGCCTATGCAGCACACTACTTTTATTACACCATTTGGATTATTTCACCGCTGCGACCATATGCCTAACCTCAAGAAGTTCTCTCACAGTCTCCGTCATGAAATGGTAAGTCATTTCTTTCCTTTTTCACCGTCGATTAGTAAACCAACTCTCCATTTATTTGATCTTATTTTATCTAAGACTCGTTTCTCTAGCCATATTACTTTCATTAGTCGTTGTTTATACCGCAGGGTTATTCCCTACGGCTTTAAATCTTCCTTTAATAACCTCCTACATTATAATTTGCCGACTATTGACCGCCATTTCTCGAACACTATCTCGGCGGCTTGTTCGAATCACTCTCGTCGTTTGATGCGTATGACCATTCAATCGATGTCCCTCCACATACAGCAAACTGATGACAATATTTCGCATTGTAAAACTTTTCTTTCCCAGGTCTGTCCACCTATTTTGGTCACTGATATTAGCACTAAAATTCGCTTGCTAAATTCCAAACTTTATTCGTTTCTTAAAGACGTCTAGGCATCCAAATTATCAAAATTATTAGGACCTCGTTCTGTTTCTCCTGCCTGTACTAGTTCTGTCAACGAAGATAATCTAGTTTTCACCATCCCTTCTGATTTAACCTTATCTGTCCCTGAGAGATCTGTTCTTGCAAAAGGTCTAAAGTTCGTTTCCAACTCCAGGCCCATTGATTTATTTTCAGTCAAAGAAGACACCGAAGCATTTTTTCGCCGAATACGCCTAAAAGCACATTTTCATAATCAATCCTCCACCTTTAATAAGGATGTTTTTGAGGAAGTCAACCCTAAAAAATCTTCTTGGTCTCCACCAGAAGGCCAATTTTCGTCTGTTGATATTTTTGCTCGGCAGTGCCGCCATGATATTGACTTACTCAACAATTCACACCCCAAACGGGCCTCCAACCTCAGTAAAGATGAACTTCTAGCTTTCCAATCATTACGAAGTAGGAATGACATTGTCATCAAATCTGCGGATAAAGGTGGTGCTGTCGTTGTCTGGAGAGCAGATTTGTACCGACAAGAAGCTCTTCGTCAACTGAGCGACACCACTTTTTACACTAAATTAAATTCTGATCCCACCCTCACTCACCAAAAAACTGTTAAAACCACCATTAACAATTTCATTCATGCAGGTGAATTGCCTGCCTCTGCCTCCAACCTTATAATAACCACTCCCAGAACACCAGTCATTTATTTCCTACCTAAAATTCATAAGCTTAATAACCCTGGCAGGCCAATTGTTTCCGCCTGCAGCTGTCCCACAGAACTCATTTCCAGCTTTTTAGATCGTGTTATGTCACCTTTGGTAAAGAAGTTGCCTTCTTATATCAGAGATACAAAACATGCTCTACAGATTTTTGATCAAATACATTTCACTGATCCCAGCAAATATATTTTCACCATGGATGTCAAGTCCCTTTACACTGTTATTCCTCATCGTGATGGTCTTGAAGCTCTGAAGTTTTTCTTCAACAAACGCACCATTTTAGAACTTTCCACTTCTGCATTACTTCGCTTGGCAGAACTTGTACTCACCGTCAATAATTTTTCTTTTGATGGTGAACATTACCAACAAATAAATAAGTGGACTTGCTATGGGTACCAAAATGGGCCCTAGTTATGCAAACTTATTTGTTGGTTATGTTGAAAAACAAATCTTCGAACAATATACTGGACCACTTCCTGATTTCTTCGGGAGGTACATAGATGACTGTTTAGGAACAGCATCATGCCCACGTGTGAATTTAGAGAAATTTATCAATTATGTCAATGATTTCCATCCAGCACTCAAATTCACATGGGAAATCAGTGAAACCAGTGTGTCATTCCTTGATGTTTTGGTGTTGATTAGTGGTAATGCGCTCACGACTTCTGTTTCCTACAAGCCTACCGACTCACACAGCTACCTTCTATTTTCATCATCTCATTCCAACCACACTAAACAATCCATCCCATATTCTCAATTTCTGCGACTTCGCCGCCTATGCAGTGATGATAAAGATTTTGAGACCAAATCTTTGGAAATGAGATCCTTTTTTGTCCAACGTGGCTATCCTAACCACCTATTAGACTCCGCTATTCATAAAGCTTCCAGTATTCCCCATCCGGACACTTTAAAACAACCTCCGGAAAGACTTTCTGATAATAAAACTCCACTTGTTCTCACATTTCATCCTTTCAAGTATAAAGTTCAGGATATCATTAGCCGTAATTTTCACATCTTAAAGAATGACCCTGAAACATCTGCCCTTTTCACTGATAACCCTTTGATCTCTTTTCGACGCAATAAAAACATTCGGGATAGTTTAGTACGCAGTGCCCTTAGAGAAAATCTACAGGCACCTGTGGGTACTACTTCTTGTTCTCGCAAACGATGCTACACATGTTCGTTTCTTGACCCTGCCTCATTAATTTCAGGACCCAAATCTAATTTCACCATTCGGCATAATTTCACATGCACCTCTTCCCACCTCATTTACTGCATTTCTTGCAGTAAATGCTGCATGCTCTACATTGGTGAAACTGGCAGACGTTTATCTGACAGGTTTGCTGAACATCTTCGTTCTGTGAGGAACAATGATGTTGACAAGCCTGTTGCCCAACATTTTAATAGTGTCAACCATCATATTTCTGACATAATGGTAATCATAGCTGCAAACGACAGGAAAAGCATCTCATTTTCAAAATTGGAACCATTCATCCTCATGGACCCCAGGAACGTTTTTCTTTTATTTAACACTTCTGAAGATGCTGTTTTTGTATTAGCAAGGGCAGACATAAACAGTGTTTTCACTTTACTTCTCCATTCTTTACTCTATTTTTTACTCTCCTTTCTTTACTTATCGATGGTGAGAATAGCAAATGGCTTTCGCATCTCATTATTTATTTGTTATTGTTGCGTTGCTCTGATTGGCTTATTCTTTTGAATCTCATTATTAGTTTGTCTTGGTTACCTTTATCTGGTTGGCTAATTTTTATCACGTGATTATCTCGCGTATATAAGCTCGTTGTTTGTTTTACTCTACGTTTCTCTCTGATGAAGGGCCTTCGCTCGAAACGTTAGACTACTTACGTTCTCTGTTTCGGCAGTATTAACCTACTATACCATATTTCGATTGTTGTTTCAACACTGCCTATGCAGCACACTACTTTTATATATATATATATATATATATATATATATATATATATATATATCATATATATATATATATACATATATCATATATATATGTATATATCATATATATAGTTAAAAGCTTCTAGGACAGCGTCGGCCACGGTTGAAATCCAAATATTACCAGGGTTAAGTCACGTTGGCCTGAAAAACAGAGAAAAATCTTCTCGACGTTTCGAGCGAAGGCCCTTCGTCAGGAGAAATTAGTAAACAACTCACATGTGGTCACGCGTATTTATAGCAGAGCTACAATGGGAATCACGTGAACACATGTAAGCCAATAAAAACAAAGTAAACAAATAAGTTAATATGTAATTTTAGCCTGTGTGCAGGTGCTGACCCAATTTGTGGGTCAGCTACCTGCAAATAGGCAAAGAAACAGGTTATAAATTACTATTTAAATCATCAGAAAAAGGTTAAGGAAAAGGTGTGGAATATGGGGTGGAGTGAGCTAAATGAAAGAGAATCGCTCATTGAGGCCGTGAGGGTGAATGGTACCAAGTTTGTAAATGAGACGCATTTCTTGTTTACGACGAGTATCGTTACAACCTGTAATGGGCTGAATGGCACAGATTTTCATGTTGGAAAAGGAGTGGTTGGCACTGTTGAAGTGCCTGGCAACAGGTTTGTTTTGCACATTGTTTTTGACATCACGAAGGTGTTCAACAAACCTGTCACCTAAACGTCTTCCAGTTTCTCCGATGTAAAGCATGGGACATTTACTGCAAGAAATACAGTAAATGAGGTTGGAGGAAGTGCAAGTGAAACTGTGGGTTATGTTGAACCTACATTTTGGAGCCGAAATTGAAATTGAGGAGTCTAAATATTTACAGGTGTTGCACCTACCACGACAGCAAGAGCTGGTGCCAACATGTGATACCAAGGCTTGCTGCAGTGAGCTGTGAACAACGTTTTCCCGGATGTTTTTGCTATGCCGAAAAGATACTAGGGGTTTCTCAGAGAAAATGGAAGATGTTTCTGGGTCATTTTTAATGAGGTCGAAATTGCGGCTAATGATGTCCCTTACTTTGAAATTGAAGGGATGAAAAGTGAGAACTAGAGGTACTTTTTCATTAGAAATGGTAGCCAAAGGTTCGCTTAAGGTGTCTGAACGGGAAATGTTGGAGACCTTGTGTAAGGCAGTGTCTAAGAGGTGGGAAGGATAACCGCGATCAACAAAAAAGTTTCTCATTTCCAAACATTTGGCATTGAAATCGTCATCTTCACTGCAGAGGCGGCGAAGACGAAGAAATTGAGAGAAAGGAATGGAAGTTTTGGTGTGTTTAGGATGATGAGAGGAGAAGAGGAGGTAGCTATGAGAGTCAGTGGTCTTGTAAAAGACAGAAGTGCTCAGCTTATTACCATTAATGGAGATGAGAATATCTAAGAACGACACACTAGTCTCACTGATCTCCCATGTGAACTGGAGTGCTGGGTGGAAGTCATTAACATAGTTAATGAAGCAAACCAGGTCAGCGCGCGAACATGATGCAGTGCCTAAGCAATCATCAATGAACCGACCATAGTAGTCAGGTAGGAAACCAGTGTATTGTTCAAAGATTTGTTTTTCCACATAACCAACAAATAAGTTGGCATAGTTAGGGCCCATTTTGGTACCCATGGCTACACCACTAACTTGTTGGTAATGCTCACCATCAAATGAAAAATTGTTGAGGGTGAGCACTAACTCGGCCAGGCGTAACAAAGTAGTGGTCGATGGCTCCCGAGTTGTGCGTTGATCAAAGAAATATTTAAGTGCTTGAAGACCATCGTGATGCGGGATGACAGTGTAGAGTGATTTGACATCCATGGTGAAGATGAAATGATGTGAACCCTGAAAACTAATGTGGTCACAAATTTTCAGAGCATGTTTGGTGTCCTTGATGTAAGAAGGTAAATTCTTAACCAAGGGCGCCATGATGTGGTCAAGGTAGGATGAAATGGCTTGGGTAGGGCAACCACAAGCAGACACTATAGGTCTACCTGGGTTGTTGGGTTTGTGAATTTTGGGAAGGAAGTACATGACAGGTGTGCGTGGAGTGGTGGTTAGGAGATTGCTTGCTGTATCAGGCAATTCCCCAGTGGTGATGAGGTTGTTGATGGTGGATCGAATGGTGGTGTTGTGTTGGGATGTCAAATCACCATCAACTCTGCTGTAAAAAGCAGTGTTGTTTAGTTGCCTTTGAGCCTCTTCGCGGTACAAATCAGCTCTCCAGACGACCAAAGCACCACCTTTGTCAGCAGGTTTGATGACAATATCATTCCGGCTACGCAATGATTTTAAAGCACTTAATTCACTAGAGCTGAGATTAGATGGCCTTTTGGGCCTAAAAGGTGGGAGCTGATCTATATCATGTCGACATTGTCGAATGAAAAGATCAAGGGAGCCAAATTGGCCTTCCGGAGGAGACCAGGAAGATTTTTTAGGATTAGCAGCCTCAAAAACATCCTTTTGTTGGATGGAGGAATTATTGTGAAAATGCGCCTTAAGTCTTAGTCTTCTAAAGAAAGTTTCAGTGTCCTCCTTCACTGAGAAGGAGTCTATGGGCCCAGGGTTGGGAACAAATTTGAGACCTTTCGCAAGGACAGATCTCTCAGGGTCAGACAAGGGCAAATCAGGAGGAATCGTGACCACTAAATTGACATTACTGGTGGAGTTAGTGTGGTTAGAATTCGAAACGGGACGAGGGCCTACAAGAGTGTTGACTTTCGAAGTTTTACTCGCCTTGAGAAACGTGTAAAATTTCGAGTTCAACGAGCGAATGAACTGGGTGATGCCTGAATATATGACAGTAGGACAAACGTTAGAGAGGTTTGTCTTAACGTTCAAAATAGCAGAATCAATATTGTTAACGTGTTGGGACATGGAGTGAATGGTAATACGCATAAGACGACGACTGTGTTTATAACAAGCCGCCATGACACTTCTAGCCACGTGTTGTGAGTTAAAATAATTAAAATTAAAAGAAGATTTGAAACCATTGGGCACTACATTGTGGTGTAGGCTACGGCTTAAGAAAGAAATGTGATTACAGAAGCGTGTTTTATTAAGAATTAAATCGAAAAAGCGGAGAGAAGGTTTGGCGATAGACGATGAAAATAGTGAAATATAACATACCATTTCGTTACGAAGTTTACGGTTTAAATTTTTACGGTTTACCATTGTCGCTGTATGTTGGTATACAGTTAAAAGCTTCTAGGACAGCGTCGGCCACGGTTGAAATCCAAATATTACCAGGGTTAAGTCACGTTGGCCTGAAAAACAGAGAAAAATCTTCTCGACGTTTCGAGCGAAGGCCCTTCGTCAGGAGAAATTAGTAAACAACTCACTAAAAGTGACTGTTTTCAATATTTATCGCCAATAATGCGATAACCGATCTAATGGCAACAAACAAGCTGTGTCTAGCTTGGTCTGGAGATCTTGAATCATTGAAAGAACTTTTATGCGAGAAATATAAACTCAATGGAACTTGGTCTCATCCTGGTGGGGATAAAAAAGTGTTTACCTTCGGTGATTCGTCAATTTCATGGAGAAGGAATAAACATTTGTTATATTTTGATGGGAGTAAAGCAAACCTTATTAAGAAAGAGCTGTGTAAACAGATGTGTGAAGACGGAGAAGATAATTTGGAGTTGGCAGAAGTACACGTTTCGGATGCTGCTTCTTCATGCAAATCGAACGATTTTTCTGTGGACATGGAAAGTCTTAAATCTGGCCAGTCGGTAAATGGGGACGCGATTAGATCTTTGTCAGAGAATATCGTGTATTTAACTTCTATTATGTCCCAGTTTCAGGATTATATAGAGAAAAATAACGCCTGTGAAAGAGAATCAAGCATGAGAAAGTTGTTAGATATGAATGTAAATACCGCAAATTCAAACTATGCGTTTTTTAATGAAGATAAAGACAATTCTATTGTTATGCACGAACAGATAAATCTAAATGACAATTCGATTGTGATGCATGAACAGATAAATCTAAATGATAGCAACCAGGCGAATATAAATCAAACTATAAGTATTGCTCCTGATTCTCCTCCCACACGAGAGCCAATCTTGACTGATGTGGGGCAAAGTGCAAGTGGTATTATTGATGAACAATCTAGACCGCGGAGAACCTACGCTCAAGTGGCAAAATCTCCTCCCCCTGTAAATGAGAAGGGTGAGATTAATGAGATTAATGGCAGACCTAGTACGGACGATAATGTAGAAAATACTATGCAAGTCTCTGCAGCTCGGAAAATGGTTAATGAACAAACTGATGTCAGTGCTGATGGGTTTATTGGGGTTCAACGAAAGCGCAGTAGAATTAAGAAGTTCTTCTTGTCCAGGATTGGTGAGAATGTTAAAGATCAGGATATTCTATCCTATTTGGAAAAGCGAAAGGTAACTCCAACTTACTTATCCCTATTTAAAAGTAAAAGGAAAGGATCAATTTCTGCTAAACTCCACGTCCCAGCAAATGCATGTTCTTTGATTGAAAACAAAACGTTTTGGCCTAAGTTCGTGCAATGTAAACTGTGGAAACCAAAATCTAGCGGGGGTAAAACCAACAGCACCCAGGAGGGAATCCTTTCTACGTATGTATAATGGCTCAAATTCCCGTCAGGATGTTTCCACGATTACAGAGGTTTAGGCGGGTGAAGCGTATTCCTCAAAATATAATATCTGTGAATATTTCCCATACAGCCCATTCAAAGGTTGTAATGAATAACCAAAAACATTCATGTAACAGAATAAAGTTATCTCATCTAAATGTGCAGTCAATTAGAAACAGAAACCATTTGATTCAAGTAAGAGAACTGGTCGCTGACGAGAAACTAGATATCTTGGCATTATCAGAGACATGGCTAAATTCTTCCACGACCAATGCCGAGGTAAAAATTCAGGAATACAATGTACATAGACTCGATCGCAAGCATAAAAAGGGTGGTGGCGTATGTATCTACGTGCGTAATGACTTTAAGACAAAAGTGTTAAAAGACCTTTCGTATATTTCTCCAATAGGTTTCCATCAACTTTGGTTGCAAATACAAGTGAATAATAATAAATCTATGATTGTCTGCGCTACTTATAGACCACCTAATTGCCCGGTTACATGTATACGAGATGAACTTAAACCTAAATTTACTGAGGCTTTGTTATTGGGAAAAGAGATCATTATTTTAGGCGATATGAATTGCAATCTCCTCAAAACATCCTGTTATGAAGCTAAAGTATTATTAGATACTTGCTCCGAACTACACTTGACCCAACTTATTAAAGATCCAACGAGAATTACATCTCAAACAAGTTCGTTGCTTGATGTTATTATGGTTTCATCTTCCTCCAAGGTTAAAAGTAGTGGGGTTGTTGATATAGGCATTAGTGACCATTCTATGATCTACTGTACACTTAAACTAAGAGCTGATAAGCCCCGCTCTGCATACAAGGACGTGAGGAGTTATAAAAACTACGACTCCATGTGCTTCAAGGCAGAACTGTCTCAACTTCCGTTTTATGAGATCTATCGTATCAATGATGTAAATGAGAAAATCGATTACTTTAATCAATTATTTATAAATACTCTGGACAAACACGCGCCCATCAAGCATATCAGAATTAAAGGTAGACCTAACAAGTTTATCAATAAGGAATTAAAGTACACGATGAAATTGAGAGACAAAAAGCTGAGAATTTTTCGCCTCTCACGTAACGCGGAAGATTGGGATGTCTATAAGCAACTCAGGAATTCTATAAAGACAACTTTAAGAACAGCGGAGTCTAACTATGTACGGAATCAAATTGAGGAATATAAAGGTAATTCAAGATCTATGTGGAAGGTGATCAGGGGGTGTCTGCCGAGTAAAGATTCAGAAAAACCTGTTTACCAAAAAGACCACAAAATACTAGCCAATGAATTTAACAACTATTTTGCTTCTGTTGGGAAGGCTGCAGCCGACAAGGTAAAGAAACTAGCGGAAGTTAACAACATTCAGATAACTACTGCTTTACCACCCTCGAGACACCTATCCTCCCCTTGATCTGTTTGAATTTAGTGCAGTTACACGTGATGAAGTTGGAAAAATAATTTTAAATAGTCCATCAAACAAAGCTCCAGGTGCCGATAAGATAAATATTCAATTCATTAAAGATTCACTTGAAGTGATTTTAGACCCTGTCACGGATATTATCAACTGTTCCTTGATGACGTCAACATATCCCTCAATGTGGAAGATAGCAGAAGTAGTTCCGCTTCATAAGGAAGATGATCCTGAAATCGCCTCAAATAATCGACCAATTTCACTGCTGTCTTGTTTGTCAAAAATATGCGACAAAGTCGCATTGAATCAGTATACAGAATATCTAACAAAACATAAATTATTGACGAAGCATCAAAGTGGTAACCGTAAAAAACACTCCACTGAAACACTCAATATTGCAGTGACAGACATGCTGTTGGAAGCAATGGACAATAAGCAATTATCTATAGTTATATTTTTGGACATGTCTAAAGCGTTTGACAGTGTTCAACACGATATGCTTCTACAAAGAATTCAAAACCTAGGTGTATCTCCGGCAGTGCACAAATGGTTCAAAAGTTACTTATCTGACAGATGGCAGTATGTTAGAATTGGAACCACCTCTTCGACACCTGTTGCATTGTCACATGGGATTCCTCAAGGCTCTGTGCTTTCACCGTTTTTATTTAATATATATACAGATAGCTTGTCTTCAGTTCCTAACAGTTGTAGTCTTGAATCGTATGTTGACGATTCGAAAACATTTCTATCGTTTACTTTATTGAATATGGAACGCTCGTTACTGCATATAGAAGAGGATTTACATAGAGTTTTTGAATGGTGTTGCAACAACAGTCTTCTTGTAAACCCAAAAAAGACCAAAATGTTGGTGGTTGGTACACGGCAACTAATGAATCAATTGGAATCTCCCGTCCATATTAATTTTATGGGGGAAAATCTTATACCTGTTACAGAGGTTAAGGATTTAGGTATGCTCCTGGATTCTCATCTAACATATGACAAACACATACAAGCATTGTCATCATCGTGTATTTCAAAATTGGGTCAGATTGGTCGGGTGAAACACAACTTTGATCAGTTAACACTAGCTACAATCATTGACACATTAGTCATGAGCAAAATTAATTATTGTTCAACAGTATGGTCTAATACGTCAGATAGCAATATTAAAAAGATTCAATTAATCCAAAATTGTGCAGCCCGATTAATCACAGGGGTGCCTAGGTATGATCATATATCTCCGACATTACATGCGTTAGGATGGTTGTCAATCAAAGAACATCTATTATACAGAGATGCGTTACTAACATTTAAATGCATGAA
>CAXIUP010000261.1:715740-800740 GCA_964035015.1 Corallium rubrum | reverse complement strand
CATGCATGAGTAGTTTTATTTGGCTTGTTAATGTAATTATGGTAGATATAATTTGTAAAATGTCGGTCATTTCACGCATGTCAATCAATGTAAGTAGATAAGGTTCTGTAGTTAATTGGGTAAAAAGGTTGGTAGTTATATGATTAGATTCAGATTGATACGAACTGTGATTGTGAAGGGTTGTAATAAAATGAAAGGAATCTCCTCGACACATGGTCCTTCGAGCCGGATACTTGATCGTGAAAGATGCAAAATACGTTGAAACGCAAGAAACGAACACGAGGCGGTCATAGGACCTTCGTGAAGAAAACTTTGGCGGAGACGAAGGGCGTGAGCCATGATATGGATGAAAGGTCTCGGCAAAGACACTACCACATTAAAGGAGCGGTGTCACCTCGTGCGCATCTTTTCTGCGCATTGCAAACTTGAAAACGTCAGGCTGACGTTTTCAAGTTTAGCATATCCAAGATGGCATTCACATCTGGAGGATTGCATGGCGACAGATGCGATAATTCAGGGCGAAAAGAAAGCACGGTAGTGTAGAAAGCCGACGAAAGTCATGGAATAGTCAACATACTAGAAATACATAAATGCAACAACCCCTCGCCCACTTTTACATGCTTTTTTGAAACACCCCCCACCCACCCACCCCCTGATTAAAAAAGCACTCCTGATTACACAGCCAATATAAAAACAAACAAATATAAAAACAAATGATATTAAATCCTTGGGATATTAAATTATACAATTTATGGATAGGTCGATAGGATGACAAAACTGATTTAAATCATTTAATGAAAGTTGAACATATCAAAGCAAAACTTAGATTTCATTATTAAATTCTGGTTGTAAAAAATATATTGTTTTTAGGAGGTTTCAAAAGGGATTATTTCTAGCAAGCCTTCAAATGGCTTCTCTATGCATGTACATTTTGCATGTACAGAATTAAAAGTTGGCAGCTCAAAAATTACATTTATAATAGAGTCTGAGATAAAAACAATTCAGTAGAATTGGATTCCAGAAAGAAGTATTAAACAGACAACGTTTCAGTCGAAAATTTGGAATCACAGCCAAGAAAACCGACAAAGCCCACGTCCACCACGGTTAATATAAGCGTGATATAAGCCTAAGATAGTGTTCTAAGTTAGTTTTAGTTAAGCTGACTGATGGTTAATTTGGACGAGCAAAGGGAGAGCACGAAAACGTGAAGCTGCATGTATATTGTTTTAGGACATAAGGACAAAATACAAATCCCCTACCGTTATAAACTTGAAATTCTGCAATTCAGATCGAGGTTTTGTTTACCATACGACGTTTGGTTTCTTCAGGACCTCTGGTTTCGCTTCAACATATATTAAACCGGCTGTTTGTATCCTTTCGTTCGTTGTTCTCTTTTATTATTTAAGTAGAGCAGGCTCCATTTCGTTAAACGAAAGCAAAATACTGACAGATTTTTAGTTTTCTTGTCGCTAGTCACCAGTGTCCAACTATTCTTACCGCGTGACACCGTACCAAACATATATATATATAAATAAATAAATATATAAATAAATAAATAAATAAACTATTTCCCAGATTTCGGCTCCCTCGCTTTTTCTACACGCGTGTAAAATGGACTCCACGCGTGTCGAGATTAAAAGAATATATTTATTGAAAAATATGTTTGAAGCATGGAAAGATGCAAAAATCGTGGCAAGATACAGCTCATGTAGTGACAGTGATTTCGCTGCGCAGCTGTTATCCTTAGAATATCGAAGAAGGTAAGGATAATATAGTTTTAATACATGTTTCAATTCGATTAAATGTATAAGACATTGGAATAAACGTATTGAAATTTGTATTTAACGATTTTAGATCGGATCCCAATCAATCACAGCGACAAAAACAAAGCCGAATGACTCAACAAAATGCAGATCATGGCACTGATATTGGCACATGTGATGTAAATATTTCTCAAGGTAGTCTCAATGCATCATGAATATAAATAGCAAGGACAAGTATAAAAAGATAAACGATTTAACGAGTCATTAAAATTCTCTAAGTTTACACAAAGAATATGCAGAAATTCAGCTTATTAGAATCCCTTTTGCTATGTTTGTATAACCCCATTTCTTGTTTACATTCTTCTGGCAGGCATATTGTAATTATACATAACGTTATGTTTTCATTTTTTAATTCTACAATATCTACCGATTCCGGAAGCCTTTGTGGTGCTTTCGATGACCTATATCTTGCTTGCCAGTAAAAATATAAACAATTGGTCTATTTATACCAATTTATGGCTAATAACAATGGATTTATTTTAATAGCTCAGTATTGTGTTTCTTTAATTACTTACGAATTTCAACCGTTTAATATTTACCGACTACCATTCCCGCCAATCCCAATCCTGTTCTACACGTCATAAACCTGTCTCTTTATGTAGTCACGTGTTTACTCCTATAAACACTCTATCTCTCCCTTATTTTATAAACAAAACAAACAAAACACAACACAACATAATTATGTTATACCGTTTCTCAGCGAACCGAGTAATCCCTTTCTACATAGTTCGATTGTCAGTTATGGTACAAAGTCCTGCATCCTTGCTGGGGGTCTACGTGCTCTCGTGGGTCGTCCATCCATTGTTGGTACCCGTTCCGGTGGTGTAGGGTGACCATCGATATCATCTTCTTCATCCGAACTATCAGTTGCGTGTTGAGAAAAATCCTGAATCTTTGGAGTCCATGATACGTTACGCATCAGGGTCGGCTCATTCCCTCGTTGAAGAAGAACGCTGGTTCCATGTCATTTGACCACACGATAAGCTTTAGGGTCGAATGGTGTTGATAGCTTATTGTTCTTAGGCTGTTTAAGAAGCACCCTATCTCCCTCTGAAATGGCTGATGGCGATGAACGATTCTTTTGGTCACTGTACTGTTGCATTTTAGCTTTGCACTTCTTGTCTTGAGCAAGGGCATTTCGTAGGGCCTCCGATTCTTCTGATTCGCTGCACTCAGGAATCTTTGTTCGAATCTCGCGTCCGAACATGATCTTTGCGGGGGATGCGCCAGTCATCGCATGCAGTGTAGCTCGATAATTTAGAAGGAAGGTGTCCAGCTCTTTCTTCATGCGTAGAAAAGATCTTCTTTAGACCGCAAATAATGACTCCTGATGTCATGGATCGGATAACTTCGACTTCTGGCCAGCGCGAACAGGCATCAACACAAACTAAGATGCTTTCACCCATTGGGAATGGTCCACAGAGGTCGATGTGGATAGAGTGCCACGGCCTGGAAGGCATCGTTGAAGGATGAAGTGGTCTGGTGTAGACGGTGGCAGTACGGATTGGCAGGTATACACGTTTTGATAAGGACTTCAATCTCTGTATCAATTCCGGGCCACCACACCTTTTGTCGCAAGAGCTGTTTAGTGCGAACGATGCCTTGGTGTCCTTCGTGGGCCAGCATGAGCATTTGGTGATGAAGCAGCTTGAGCATAACAATACGCGTTCCTCTCAGGAGAAGACCTTTGTTGGTGGATAACTCTCCGGACTTTGAAGAACTTCTGGAGGTCAGGCTTGTTGGGCCATCGATTTTCCAATACACATCGTTGGACTTGGTGTAGCACATGGTCGTCTTGTGTAGCCGTTGATATTTGTTCCATTGTCATGGCTTTGGGAACAGCTTTCATGTTACGCTCACGATAGGGTTGGTCGATGATCGGTAATCTGGAGAGTACATCGGCTGGGTTGGTATTGCCAGGCAATGTGAATGACTCTGAAGTGGTACGGTTGTAGGCGGAGGACCCATCGTTCTATCCACCGAGGTGGCTTGCCTTTCGGGCTGTAGATGAACTCTAGCGGTTTGTGGTCAGTGTAAAGCTTAAATTCAGTACCATAAAGGTACAAGTGAAACTTCTCACAGCCCCACACGACCGCTAAAGCCTCCTTTTCCGTCTGTGAGTAGCGCCTTTCAACATCTGTGAGGGTCCGAGAGGCGTATGCAACTGGTCGTGTGTCATTCCCATCGGACTGCATCAGGATAGCGCCGAGACCAACTGGACTTGCGTCTACTCTAAGCTCAGTTTCTGCGTCAGGGTCGTAATGAGCCATCACGCATGCACTGGTCAAGCTCTCTTTGAGACGGTCAAATGCAAGTTGTTGAGACTTTCCCCAGGTCCAAGCTACGCCTTTTCTGGTTAGCTGGCGAAGTGGCTCGGAGACGGTTGCGAAATTAGCAATGAAACGAGCGCAGTAATTAACGAGACCTAGGAAACTGCGCACCTCTAGCATTCTGAGGGGCTCGAGCACCATGGATAGCTTCCACCTTCTTGCTGTCGGGTGCGAGGCCGGCGGCTGAGATCTTAAAACCAAAGAAGACTAGCTAAGGAACGCTGAAGAGACATTTCTCTCTGGTGAGGGTCAGGCCACTTGCTTGAAGCCGTTGGAGGGTCAGCTCAAGGCTATGGTCGTGTGCAGCTTGGGTTTCTCCAAAAACGATAATGTCATCAGAAATGTTGCGAACCCCCGGGATTCCATGCAGCACGTGTTGAATGACAAACTGGTACATTTCCGATGCTGATGACAAGCCAAAATCAATCTCTTATACCGCTTTAACCCCTGGGGAGTGGAAAAGGTTGTCAGTCCTCGCAAATCGGGGTGGAGCTCTATTTGATGGTATCCCCAACGTAGGTCAAGCTTGGAAAAAACAGTTGCTCCATTGAGTGCTTGCACTGTCTCTTTCAATGTTGGAATAGGATGGCGCTCACGGATGACTGCTGCATTTGCTCGCCGCATGTCAACACAAACACGCACTTCCCCATTTGCCTTGGGAACGGCTATGAGGGGTGACACCCATGGAGTAGGACCCTCGACGGGCTCGATAATGTCAAGGTCCTCAAGCTCTTGAATCTTCTTGTCGACGGATTTGCGGATATGAAAGGGAACTCATCGGGGTGACTGAGCCACTGGAGTTATGTCGGGATTCACGTGAACTTTGAGCTGGTAGTTATTGAGCTTTCCCACACCGTTGAACACAGACTCATGCTTCGACAACAGCTCGTTGATCTCATTTCGAACTGTAACAGAGTTAAGAGTGTTCTCAGGGGTGGATCCGACTCTCAGTAAGCCCAGAGCGGTTGCTGTCGCTTTCCCGAGCAAGGAGCCAGCGTTGCTAGTGTTGACCACGATAAATTGGGCTTGTGCGGCCAAGGCGGTGTCAGTAGAGCTTGTTGTCACGGTGGTGTCAAATTGCCCTAACAATGGAAGTGGCGTTGCAGCCCCGTAGGAAAATAGCTTGGCTCGTGATTCTGTGAGCGTAACGTTGTTGTGAGAGTTCAAAAGTTGGAAAGTATCCTTATCGAGAACGTTCACACTCGCCCCAGAGTCGATCATCACTGGAATTGCTGTGCCTGCAATTATAATCGTGACAGAGGTTCGTTGGTCGCTGTTGGAGCCGTTGAGGGTAAATACGTGCTCATCGTCATCTGACCAGTCGTCGTCTCGTTGTTGAACCAGATGAATGTTCGAAGGATTGTCTGCACGCCGTGGCTTGAGGTTAGTGGAGCTCTTACAAACACGACCGAAATGTCCGTTTTTTCCGCACTTGTTGCAAATTTTGTTGTTTGCTGGGCATGAAGGATCTTTTGCTCGATGTCCTTCACGACCACAACAATAACAGGGTTGAGTTAACTTTCGCTCGCCTGTCTGGCACTGATATTGCTTGTATGTGTTGTCTTCAGGACGGTCGCGTCGTGAACTTGGATTGCCTTGGATGGCGTTGACAGAGTCATTGGCTACACTGTTCTCCGAATTCTTGTCTTCTTCGATCTTCTGGGCTTGGCGATCAGAAGCTTCAATGGCTCTTGCAAGGCGAAGAATAACATCAAGTGCGAGGGTTTCTTCTCGCAGTAAATGGCTGTGTAAACATGTTGACTGGCACTTCTCAAGAACTTGATCACGAATCATTTCGTTGGACATTTCACCGTAATCGCAGGTTTGTACTAAGCGTTTTAACCGGGTAACGTACGCGTCCATGGTTTCTGAGGGACCTTGGTATGCTTGTCTAAATGTGTGGCGCTCGAACGGAATGTTCTTTTGTGGCTTGAAATAAGCGTTTAACTTCTCAAGGGCTGTCGCGTAATCCTCTCCAGTAGCGGTCAAAGTTTGGAAGACTTCTTGCACTTCGGGCCCTGCCAGGTGTAGAAGGAGTGCTCTCTGACGTTTCTTGTCCATAATGTTTGAAGCAATAAGGAAATACTCGAAGCTTTTGACCCACTTGGTCCAGCGTTGACTTAGCGTTGCACTATCCGAAAGTACAGGGAAAGGTGGTACTGCTGGAAGCTGGAAGCTTGTCATATTGTTTACCAGGTTCGGCAAACCCTCGTCGCCAATATTGTGTTTCTTTAATTACTTACGAATTTCAACCGTTTAATATTTACACGCATCACTTTGTCGAGCGTCCATATTTTCCGACTGCCATTCCCGCCAATCCCAATCCTCTGTTCTACACGTGATAAACCTGTCTCTATGTAGTCACGTGTTTACTCCTATAAACACTATACTCAGGAAACATCCACACCTTTGAAAGGTAGAGAAAGCCTGCATCTTCTTTTCAATCAGAATCTCCCATACTGGGAAAGCAACCAGATGGAAATATCATGGAGACGGATGTCAACTTAAGTTTTACTGGGTCTGATGTACCACTTGGTGAAAGGTACTGATTGTGGACAATAACCTTTCAAATAACTGTGTGGCCCTTTGCTGAGGTCTAGATGTCGGCAGAGTTTGCCAAGACCAGATACATTTGTTTATATCTGACATAGTTTATAGTTATACAGATGTGTGTATCGATATTAGATTGCCAATACTTCTAATTGTATATGTCTAGTTCTACCATTGACCCACTTGATACTATGAATGCAACAAATGTGTCAATATTTACCGATGATGAGGAGACTACCGATGAGAGCAGTTTGGAGGACAATGTCAGGTACAAGAATATATATTAGGATATATACATTAAGTTTCACAGCAGCTACATATTATATATTTATATTTAATACTTTAGTTTAATAGAATACATTTCCTTTACAGCTTACACAACCTCACCAAATCAGTCATTGAAGATTTGAATGCTGAAAGGCAAAGTGATTCAGAGTATGAAATCTTATGTGTTTGAAGCATAATTATGTGGGGGTCTTATAATCATCCTTGTAAGTGGGAGCTTAGCTGAATAAAGAAAGACACAGCTTGGCTTGATCAAGTCAAAGGGTTTTAAAGTCTGCTATTGTGTAACCCATGTCTAATCAGGGAGCAAAGCTATGATGGAAGGGTTTGTTTGGGGCTTATCCAAACCTACCTGTCAACATTCCCTATGGGTGAAAACTGGAGTACCTGAAGAAAACCCACAACTTTTACTAATTTCACATAAACTGCAACAAATATTTTTTCATTGATCAAATGATATTATATGCCTTTGTTATTTATATAGCTCCATGGATGATAGTAGCAATGGCGATTTTGAAGGTGATGAACCTGATATGTACCCAATGTCTGATGAACAACAGCCAGATATGGATGATGTACCGCAACCACAAATGGATGATTCACAACAGTCATCTAGCACTCCTCCAATTACCTTTGGTCCACATCAAAAACTCAGCAGGGGGGATGAAATGTATGTCATGAAAGAAGAATATAATATGGTGCAAGAAAGAAAATTTGTCTGCTCTCTTGATTTACTTCTTGCAGCATTTCAAGCTAGATGTCAGACACCTGGGTGTACTGCCTTGCCCAATATTAAATATCACTTTGTTGGCATAACCCTTATTGTGAACTGTCTATGTTCATCAGGGCATAAATATAGATTTTGCACATCCCACGAAGTCAATTATTCTATCTGGAAGCCATTACGCAAAAGTAGAACGCATGGCAAAATTTCTAAATCTGGAATTCCTGTCCAAGTCAACCTATTACAGATTCCAACGGCTGTATTTGGTTCCAGAAATAAACGAGTGGTGGTCTTGGATGAGGGGTGAAGTGATCAGGGAATTTTCTGGAAAAGATGTTGGTGGTGGTGGTGATGGCCAATGTGACTCGCCAGGGTTCAATGCCAAGAATCTTTGCTACTTTATGATGGAGGTAGAGTCAAATTATCTTCTTGACATTGAAGTCTTGCATAAGAGACATGTTGGCCTGATCTCCACAAATATGGAAAAAGAGGCAGTTCGTCGAAGTCTTGATCGAGGTACCAAAGAAATAAGAGTGATTGAGCTGGTGACTGATGCATCCACATCTGTGAAAGCATTACTTGGTAAGTTATAAAATTGAAAAATTCAACTTGATGATCCCATCTTCATCTAGGATTTGAGGTAATATATTAATATACATGACATGGATACTGATTTCCTTCGTGTTTTCTTGACGAATCGAGATAGCACACAGATTAGATAGCACACATACAGTACAACTTGGTCTATTTATTTTATTGATGAAAATTACTTTTCAATTTCAGAATCCCTATATAAAGATATAGTGCACAGCTTAGATGTGTGGCACAAGTCAAAAAGTATTAAAAAATGTCTGGCGAAGGTTTGTATGTTAGACACACGATTTAGCATAGAAAACAACTTGAGGGCACTCAGATACTGCATACCCCTCCCAACACATTAAGTCAAGTAGTATATAGTATTAATATCAACTTACAGTATCGTGATGTGGAATATAGTTGGGTAAACCAAAGGCGATGCAAAAGATTAAGGATTGGTCATCTCATATCATCGGACATTTCTGGTACTGCTCCAGTGAATGCCGACAAGATGATGCCACCTCTGACGACGAAGCACTAAGACTTATGAAGGTATTTATTTGCTTAATTGTTTGTGCACTACTAAATAGCAATTCACCAACAAAGGTGGTTGTTAATTTTTTTTATTTGTTTCATATTTGTTTAGGATAAATGGATTGGATTGCTGCATCATATTTGCAACGATCACCAGTGGCTTGGGGGTCAATGTGACCATGATGATGATGATAACCATGATGAAAGTCTCGCCTGGTTTGATCGTCGCGATAAAGAGTTCATCGAACTGCAAAAGGTCATTTTGAATCCAGACCTACTTGCCAGTTTCAAGTACTATACCCGTTTCAGGTAAGGTAACTAGAACCCAAGGATAGTGCAAAGTTTCGTTGTGTCGATGACACATTGGCCATCTACTCGCATTTCGCTACCAACTGAAGCTTCCTGACGGGTCGCAGGATTGTAAGAAGTCGCAGAGAACACAAAGAAAGAAAACGTGCAAAACAACAGCATATCATGTGACCAAAAAACTCATTTCCGTATTTAGACAGCCAATCACATCAAAGAACGTTCCCGTTGCTAGGCGTCATATGCCTCACATGATTTCATCTCTCATATCCGGTCGTATTAATGACACGTAAACAACTCATTTGACCTTCGACTATTCTGTTATAATAAAATATCCGTTTTTGTTTAAATCTATTACGCGAATTGATAAAGGATTGAAAGTCTGGTACTCGGCTTGCGGCTGCTTTACTAGAGCTGACTTTCACTGAGCCCGAGGTATCTTGACATAAAAACAAAAGAAGGCGAGTCGGCTGTTAAACTCGACTGCGAATAAAAAAATACGCCGTCTGTAACCAGCCGTCTGTAACCAGCCATTAAATGTCGTATGATATTTATACTATAAAAGTACAGCGATGATGCAATTATGCAAACAGCCGACTTCTCAAGCGCTGATTTAATACACATTACTTTTATATGCCGGCAAAGAAAAACTAACTACGGCAGCCTTGAGAATCGACACAAAATAAACTGGACTATGAATCTATGATACAGCGTATCTGCGTTATGGGAAACACGTCGTTTGTGACTTGTAATTTTGTCTGAGGCAATTGTCGTAGGCCTTAATAGTATGAAAATATAGTTGTGTATATAAAATATTTGGAAATCACCAAACCGTGAAGAGGCGAAAAAAAGATGAATTATGTTAAACACGGCAGCACAAACGACCAAAACAAAAGACGATGATTGTACTGAGTTTATCGTCTAAGAAAGTTTATGCACTCAGCGCCCTTCGTTCATCATACCTGAGCGGCTAATATCATACCACCCTTAAGAAAATCTCTAGTTTGACTCTATAAATTTCAAAATTAGCAGTTGGGCGGCTGGGGGCGATTCGTCAACATTCAACAGTGAAATATAAACTAATAAAAACTACTGAACATGCGCTTACCTCGAAATACATGCGACAATATAATCCTTTCGCTCAGACCATATTTATACATAGTCCTTATTTTGACAAGAAAATTCATCACCTCCTCTCTATCAATCGCTTGTCGGTCGCGCCTTCTTGTGTCTCCGCCATTATATGGTTATTCACTTTTGCTGTAAAATTTAGTTTCGCGCGTGCGCAGTAAGATTTCTACATAAACCGGGGGCAAAACACCCAGAGGAAAACATTATATTCTGATTTTAAACTCGACATACTTCAAGATTAAAATGTAATATTTGACTTAAGTCTTTCAAGAGATATCCACAGATACTTTACTAAATTGTCTTAGTTATCAGTGAAACTCTTTAAAGTACCTATTGACAACGATATTATTCATCCAAGCAACGACAACTTATATGTTGCTAAACTTGGCACACCCCCCGGAAAGTTTACACTATCTATCTATCTATCTATCTATCTATCTATCGTGTGAATTTTCGCCACCATCACAATACTGCAAAGTTTCTGCGAAACTTTGCACTAAAAATGAATTGTCTGCTTTTCTTGTACTTTCACCAATTTTAGCCAATAATGTTAATTTACATGTACCAAAAACCAAGTGGAGTAAATGGAAGTTTTTGATATTTTAACTGTTGTAGGCGTACTGGTGGTATCGAGTGCGCAAACAGTCTTGATTTGGTTTACACTCCAAAGCGAACACCTTTCAAGGAAGTTTTTGTCCAGCAAAAAGTTTTATATGGTCAAATGCTGAATACCATTTTACTGGGAAATAATATTTTAAATTGCAAATTTTTAGGTATCAAGTATACAAAGCAAGGCAACAACAACTAACAGCCATAGACTGGAATTTCCATCTTGGCCTTAAACAGATGACATCGCAGTCTGGTGAGGATATGGTGACAAGAAAGTGGGATATCAAAAAAGTGAAATGTGCAAAAGGTTATGAATATATCCCATTGCTAATTTCGCATGTGTTAAGGAAGAGAGTTATGGATGTTGATGGCGTTACACAAGCGGTTGATCTAAATAAGAGTGACCCTTCCCTTATTTCGCCAACCATTGCCCATGTACCACCACCACCTACAAAGGAAATTGCTGCCAGAAGAAGCAGATTTATAAAAAAGTAGACATATGGAGATTTTAAAACTACAATATGCTTTCAATAAATTCCAGTTGGTAATGCAGCATGAGATATTTTCTCTACTATATTGACCCTTTAAGGCGGGGGTACACATGAAAATATGCTGTATTTTCAAATCACTGTAAGATCTACAATATTCACAATAACAGTATAAAACTATATATGGGATGAAAGCTTATTATTTACAGATTCCGAAAATCATGATCATTTTTTCCAAAAGTTGTTTGTAACCCAACACCGGCCGAGTAAGTTGGACACATGCTGTGCAAAACCAAGGGGTGAATGAGTAAAGCTATCTGGTTGTAAATTGCCCAAATTTTTAAAGTTATTGCAGTTCTAGGTAGTATTGGCATCATTGTCCATGATGAGCTCACAACTTTTTTGTGTGATGTGAATATCGGCCGCAGCAGCACTTCAAATTTCACATATGTTTTACAGGAAATATTTACTACAATAAAATTACTTCTAGACAAGATATGAAAAAATGTTGAGCTCATCATACAAAACACCAAGGGGAGAAACAGCACAGCAAATTTCAGCTCATTTGATTAAATATTTTATGAGATATCCTTACTCAACCACGGAAATCTATTGTTTGAGAAAATCGACTTTAAAATTAGCGAACAACATTCAAAGTCAATAAAAATAGTTTATATTGTAATTCACGAAACGAAAAGTTATCCCAGCAATTTAAGCCTCCTCAATTGAAGCCTCCTGCTTCATAGGTAACCCCTTCAGCTTCCCTCAGTGCTTCTTCTCGGTGTGTTTTTCTGAGTTGCTCTGCTTGGCGCCTCCTTTTCTGTTTTTCACCCATTTGATGGTCTGACTTCCTGATACGTTTATTGTCTTTCATAAGTGATGATCTTCTCGTGAACTCACCTGCTGGTATAAGAAGTCGTTTCATGACTCTCTCTCTACTTGCTGCACCACTGTGAAAGTGGCAGACTGCCGATGCAACAGCACATCGTACCACCTTCATCCCATGATGTTTATGTTTAGGACACCGCGCCCACACCAATGAATTAATACACTCATTATTATTTTGCGTTTTACCTCGAACACATCTTTCCAGCAGCTTGGTATCACTAAGAGCCATAAATGTGGGTTGCAATAGCTCCAGAAAAACATGTGGCAAACAGTCGTCTCCTTTGAACATGGCTGTTCCCAATGCAAGATCTTGCTGCCATTTGCACCAAGAGTGTTCCCCACGAGGACAAAAACGGTGCTGCTTTACAGGGTCTTTGGATTGAATAGAGTGGTGTAAAAGGGCTATTATGTTCTTTTTCATTGTGTAAGCTGCAACTGAAACATCTTTGTCAGTTGGATTTGGTGTAGACAGGGTATTTTGCCGTATCGCTAAGCCATAGTACCGTTGAATTTGCTTAATTTTTGCTTCTGTGAGTCGGCCACGTCCTCCAACTGTCTTCCCATCAGCAAGTTTGGCTTTTGTTGTAGCTTTTAATTTCAGGAGATGCTTACCCATTCTTTTTTGGACATGGCCAACACAATCTAGCTTCTCCACTTTGATCCCATCATATGTATCCTCAATGGCACTGAAGGATTTGCTGTCACCGTCAGATACCATCCACCTGTATCTGATGTTATGTAGTTCAAGTGACCTGTTCCATATTATGTTAGCACCTTCCACTTCCATAGCTGGGGAACTACCATTAAAATTTATGTCACATTCACCAGAAAAGACATGTTCAATTTCCCACTCTTCAAATTCTTCATCAGACTTGCTCTGTGTCTTCTTTAAGGTGCACCGCTGACATGATTTTGAAATGACATGGTAATCGAGAACTTCCCCAGTGTCCACGGATATGGCAAATACAACGCCAGTAAGAGATGTAAAGCCTCTTTTAGCCCAGGTACCATCAAAGCTGACTGCAACATCCACAATAGAATCCTGATCTTCACAACCATTTTCTTTTAAAATTACCTCTCTGACCTTTTGTGCAGCCTGTTTCATTTCTTGTTTTGCCTCTACTTCGAGAGCATCTACAATTGTTTCTAAATGTTGATAATAGGCTGTCTTATTTATACAAGGCATATTCATGATACTGCAGAATGTTACCAGACTTTCATAGCCACCACCAGTCTCTATTGAGTGGTACACCGCACGGCGGTTTACATCAGCAGAATTACCTCGTGCTGTTATGGATGAAGATGTCTCCAAACCAGATTCCTCTTCACATGAAGAGCAACTAGCCGAGAGGCAAGCCATCAAACCTCGTCTTTTTGACATATTTTCCTGGATATTCAAGCTGCCTAAAAATTGATTAAAGGTCATTATTTAGGGGAAACGAATTAATAAATAGCATAGTTGATAGACTGATAGTTCAATGGTTATACTCTAGTATATAGTCCATATTACAATCAGAATGGAATAGTGTTTAAAACAAGAACATGCAAGTGTATATACAACTAAAATATTAAAGTAAAATGTCTTCATGGTTGTCATAAAAAGCATTTCTAAATTATAGTAAACGTAAACATAACATGATGAACACGTGTAGAAAACACAAACTTTCTTACCTTCATCACAAACATGTGCTTCTGAGATTGAAGCCGTAAATTTGGCCATGTCTATGAGACGATAGCCTTTTCCTTCGTACTCTATGGCCTGATCGGGTATTTTATTGGAGTCTGGTGGGTTTAATTTTCTCCTGGATGCACCAATAATTGGTTTCAGAGCGGAAGTTTTCAACGAACCCTCTTTCCCTTCACCTTGGGTCGCACTTTCCTCATCATGATCATGATCCTCGGTTATGTCGATCGGAGTTTTGGTGTATCGCACTCCAGCAAACGGCTTTCCTTTTCTCTTCCTCCTGTATACGTTTCTCTGCTTTTCTCCAACCATAGCAGCAAAAAATACAACAAGCAAGCACACTTTCCTTCTTGAAATATAAAATTATTCTGAGTCTTTGGCATGGAGAGATTCGAAAGCTTTGAAACGGGCCCACATAGCTCCACATCAGCGCTCAGTAGCGTGTGTGCATCATGGAGAACTTCATGTAGTCAGAAATGTAAATCGTGAATGTCTGATTGGCATTTCAAATAAGAAAACAGAAGAAAACAACATCATAACAAGCAGGTTGTCATAGCAACCAAGTTGCCAATGCTTATAAAACAGCCTAAAAACATGCTGTAAATTATAATATGGCCATAAAACATCTACCCCATGTTTCTTAAGGGTTTAAAGCTTCACATAAAACAAAAAAAAAAATTAGCCAAAAAACTCAAAATTCATGTGTACCCCCGCCTTAACCTATTAACTGGCAGTACAATTCCACTGACAAGTAAAATCATCTGGCATTAGACGGAGTAAAATACTCTGGCGCTAGACAGTAAAATACTAAAGTAGGCGCATCTGGGTGCATTGCCAGCTAATGGGTTAACAAGAGATACTGGCAGATAGTTGTTAACTCATTAACTGGCAATACTCTTCCACTGACGAGTGAAATCGTCTGGCATAGACAGAGTAAAATACTACAGTAGGTGCATCTGGGAGTATTGCTAGCTAATGGGTTAAATGTAAATATTTTGTTGACTTTTTTGGTAATTTTTGGGGCTTGTAAATTAATTAAATACAAGAATTTCTTTTCATATAGTGGTGACACTATTTATTAAAATGTTTCCCATGAAATAGATATATTGTGCATTATGTGTATTGTACAAAATTCAGCATTATATACAAAACAATGGTAACTCTGAATATGAACATTCTATTGACATACTATATATATATATATATATGTATATATATATATATATATATATATATATATATATATATATATATATATATATAAATAAGATAGTCAAATGTTCAAATCTATATAAAATATTCATACTCAGAGTTACCATTGTTTTGTATAGTAACCAAGTTTGGTGTAATGACTAATTCTGAAAATAGATCTATTGTGTGCTGTGAATATTAAATTATACATTACTAGTGTTCTTATACCCCATGTAAATTCCAGTAATAGATGGCAATCGTTCCCTTATGTTCAATACAACACATGAAGGACAGACTCGTCTATTTCCTTTACCGAGATGACCATGGTGGGCAAGAATAAATTGTCTTTATGCTGCTTTTCGAAAAGCCCTGGTACTGCTATCTTCTCTGTCATTTCGTATGTTTGTATTCCTAATGCACAACTCTAGCACATCTGGGTCAAGACACAACTTTGTGAATCGACAAGAAGATGTTATGCATTTCTTTAATTTGCAACACTTATTCTCAATTTCCTGCGGCATTGGGTGACATCTGCCACAAACACACCAATCTGGCACACCACCCGTTGCAGAATCCTGCACTTGATCTGGGTTCTGTGGGTTATTGGAGTCTTGGGTGGTTGGTCCACAGTCTGCCTGTGGTCTTTCATCTGGTTGTTCAGTTAAGGATTGACCAAATTCTCCAAGATATTCACTCTCGTCAAGGTCATCCTCCAGAATTAGCAAGGTGTCAATATAATCCATGCTACCAATCCCTCTCCGTAAGCTTCGAATAGCAAGCTTCCTTACTAAAGAATCATCTAGTGTTGCGATGAAATCCTGAAATATGAAATAGATCTGGATGACATTTACAGGTCACTAAAATGCAGTACAGGTACAACATGGAGTACAGGCCCCTGCATCTAAACCCCTCCGTGTATCAGCCCTTAAAAAAATGCTTACGAACAAATACAAGCCTTGAGGGTGTTGTCCACGAATGGGGGGTGGGGGGGGGGGGGGGTTGATTGTACCACCATCCAAAGAGTCTATACTTAACTGTAACTGCCATAATATATATAACTCATATATTTGCCATTATTTTCAGTCCTTTCTATCATCAAATATACCTCACATTTCCACTTATTACCAGGTTTAAGTCACGTTGGCCTGAAAAACAGAGAAAAATCTTCTCGACGTTTCGAACGAAGGCCCTTCGTCAGGAGAAATTAGTAAACAACTCACATGTGGTCACGCGTATTTATAGCAGAGCTACAATGGGAATCACGTGAACACATGTAAGCCAATAAAAACAAAGTAAACAAATAAATTAATATGTAATTTTAGCCTGTGTGCAGGTGCTGACCCAATTTGTGGGTCAGCTACCTGCAAATAGGCAAAGAAACAGGTTATAAATTACTATTTAAATCATCAGAAAAAGGTTAAGGAAAAGGTGTGGAATATGGTGGTGGAGTGAGCTAAATGAAAGAGAATCGCTCATTGAGGCCGTGAGGGTGAATGGTGCCAAGTTTGTAAATGAGACGCATTTCTTGTTTACGACGAGTATCGTTACAACCTGTAATGGGCTGAATGCCATAGATTTTCATGTTAGAAAAGGAGTGGTTGGCACTGTTGAAGTGCCTGGCAACAGGTTTGTTTTGCACATTGTTTCTGACATCACGAAGGTGTTCAACAAACCTGTCACCTAAACGTCTTCCAGTTTCTCCGATGTAAAGCATGGGACATTTACTGCAAGAGATACAGTAAATGAGGTTGGAGGAAGTGCAAGTGAAACTATGGGTTATGTTGAACCTACATTTTGGAGCCGAAATTGAAATTGAGGAGTCTAAATATTTACAGGTGTTCCACCTACCACGACAGCAAGAGCTGGTGCCAACATGTGATACCAAGGCTTGCTGCAGTGAGCTGTGAACAACGTTTTCCCGGATGTTTTTGCTATGCCGAAAAGATACCAGGGGTTTCTCAGAGAAAATGGAAGATGTTTCTGGGTCATTTTTAGTGAGGTCGAAATTGCGGCTAATGATGTCCCTTACTTTGAAATTGAAGGGATGAAAAGTGAGAACTAGAGGTACTTTTTCATTAGAAATGGTAGCCAAAAGTTCGCTTAAGGTGTCTGAACGGGAAATGTTGGAGACCTTGTGTAAGGCAGTGTCTAGGCTTATAAGGCTTAGGCTTATAAGGCTTGTGTAAGGCAGTGTCTAGTGTCTTAGTCTGACACAGCATAAAGTTGTATGTGTATTAATTTCACATAACACATGGATAAGACAGTATTACTTGAAAGACAGTAGGAAGAGTGGATGGGAAAACTAGGCATTTAAACATGAAAGATCCAGTTTGAAATTTATTTCTGTCACTAACAGTCAATAATTTTAGCTTAATAAATAAAGGCTTTGTATGCTCTCTATATCCACCATTAGCAATTATTCGGATGATGCGCTTTTGTAATTTCAAGATCTTTTCAAGATTAGTACTATAAGTCTTTGCCCATATTATATTGCAATATTAGATATAGGGCAGAACAAGGGTACAGTATAGTGATCGCCGAGCTGTGGCTGAAATGAGTGATTTTATTTTGTTTATAACCCCAATGGATTTTGACATTTTTAGTGAAATGATATTTATATGTGGTTTCCAATCGAGGTGTTCATTAATATGAACACCAAGAAATGTTGTGGAAATAACTTGCTCAATAATTTGATTATCAATCTTAATATCAGAGTTTTTCTTGTAGCGTTTATTTCTGGCACAGAAAATAACACATTTAGTTTTTTTAAGATTTAAGGAAAGTTTGTTGGACTTAAACCACGAGGCTATTACATTAAGCTCCTGGTTTATTAACTGTATCAGCTGATTAAGATCAGTACCTGAAGAAAAAAGAGTAGTATCGTCTGCAAATAAGATTATATTTAAAAGGGAAGAGCAATTAGAAATATCATTTATATATATGAGGAATAGCAGAGGTCCTAATATGGAACCCTGAGGAACACCACACGCAACAGTCCTTTGTGAAGACAATGTGTTATTGAATTTAACAAACTGTTTTCTATTAGAAAGGTCATCTGAGAACCAGAGTAATGGTGTTCCTCTTATGCCATAATGATTAAGTTTCTCAATAAGAATACTATGGTTCACAGTGTCAAATGCTTTACTCAGATCAATAAAAACACCTACAGAATACACTTTTTTATCAATTGAGTTTGAGAGGTTATCAATTAACTCCAACACAGCCATAAAAGTAGAGTGGTTTTTTCTAAAGCCAAACTGACTATCAAGAAGAATATTGTATTTGGTGAGGTAATTTAAAAGTCTCGCATAAACAATTTTTTGAAGAATTTTTGAAAAAATTGGAAGTATTGATATAGGACGATAGTTTGAAAATTTCCTGGTGTCATCGGCCTTAAAAATAGGAATAACTTTAGCAATTTTTAGTTGATCTGGTACTCTACCTACTTCCATTGATCTGTTAAAGATATGGGAGAGGATTGGTGCAGGTGGCTCTGCAGCCATTTTAAATACAGAAGGATCTAGATTGTCAGGATCTGGTGATTTATTTGCATTAAGACCTCTTAATATGGTAGAGATTTCATCATAAGTAGGGTAGAAAAGAAAAGAATTTGGGTATGACCCCTTTAAGTATCGAGTAAAGTTGGTTTGAGTAAAAGGAATTTTAGAAGCAAGATTAGAACCAACGTTTACAAAATAGTCATTAAAGTTATTAGCAATTATTTCATGGTTTGTTATATCGTTATTGTGTATAAAGGAATTGGGGTAATTGAGTTTTGGTTTATTTTTGTTTAGCAGGTCCTTCAAAGTTTTCCACACATACACGTACACGTACACGTACACGTACACGTACACGTACACGTACACGTACACGTACACGTACACGTACACGTACACGTACACGTACACGTACACGTACACGTACACGTGCACGTGCACGTGCACGTACACGTACACGTACACGTACACGTACACGTACACGTACACGTACACGTACACGTACACGTACACGTACACATGTAAAATAAGGTTTATTTAAAGATAAGAGACAATATTTATAATACAACGTTTAACTAACATCGGTCAAAACCAACAGTTCAAAAACTGAACTCGTAATCGTCAACTGTCAAAACAGCTCACGTCAACGTACCACGTCAGCGTATGTTCAACTCAGTATGCTTTCGTGTACTTTAACTATAATGCTATATATACTTTACTATTCTACACTACTCTCTCTCCTGTCTTTTGGAGCATGCACCAGTCTGTTCACTTATTCATCGTCTCATAGTTCTAAAGACATAGTCATTTGCCCAATTTGGTGGTTTCCGTATACGCCTTGACCGTGTGGAGTCTTCGGATCTTTGCTGGATACTCTGTCCTATGGTTTCGCCCGTTGCTGGCGATCAAGGTGAACGCTGGAGTACCGATGAATAGCTGGGTCTTCCATTTTCACTTTGGGTAATTTCTGGAGTATTTGGATTCCTTGCCGTTGTTAGTGATGGTGGTGGTCGCTGAAGTACTGATGAATAGCTAGGTCTTTCATTTTCGCTCTGGTCAGGTTCTGGAGTAGTTGGGTTACTCGCGGCTGTTGGTGGTGATCGCTGAAGTACTGGAATATTCGGATTAACTCCAGTATCAGTGACCCATTCCTCATCACTGTCCTCATCATCACTAAATTGTGAAGTACTTGGTTGCATTGCCAATTGCGGATTGCTTCGTGGAGTTTGATTCTTCTGATGTTGCGTGTTCTTCTCTGTTTTCACTTCAGGAGGTTGTGCGTTCCCTGCTCTCACTTCTTTGCCCGAATAGCCTTTTTTAAGACAATTGAAATGAGTTACCACCCGCTTCCGTCCCTTTTCCTTCTTCAGCCTATATACCGCGTCCGTTATCCTCTTGATGATAATATAGGGACCATCCCACTTTACTGCTAACGTGCTTGAAAGACCTCTCTTACTCGAATGTGATTGTCGCCAAACTCGATCACCAACCTGAAATGCATCATCTGTTGATCTTGTATCGTAATAGTCTTTATACCGTCGGACAGAAACCTTTCCATTTCTTCTAGCTAACTCGTACGCACTTTGGAACTTTAGCTTCTGTCTTTAGATATTCAGACATGGGTTGAGGTGACTCTTGTGATGGTTCACCGTCTACTAGTAAGTCTACTGGTAGTCGAGCTTCTTTACCAAACATCATTCGATACGGGGTAACACCAATAGACGATTGAACTGAAGTCCGATAAGCCAACAGCGTCTGAGGAATCCAGGAATCCCAGTCCTTCTGGTTGTCATCTACCATCTTGGCAAGCATATTCTTCAGTGTACGGTTGAATCGTTCGACAAGACCGTCGCTCTGTGGATGATACGGGGTGGTGCGTGTCTTGTGAATGCCCAGTAACTTCATTAAGGATTGAAAAATGTCGCTTTCAAATTCACGTCCCTGATCCGAATGTAACGTTGCATTAATCCGTACCGAGATATCCACTCATCTAGAAGTTTACTTGCCACTGTTGTTGCCTTGTGGTCTGGAATGGGGTACGCTTCAGGCCATTTTGTGAAATAGTCACACACTACTAATATGAATCGATTCCCTCTTGTTGAGATCGGGAGAGGTCCGATGACATCAATAGCTACCCGTTCCATGGGATGTCCTGTGGAACATGTTATCAATGATACCTTGGCTTTTCTCCTTGGGGAATTGTGTTCTGCACATTTTTGGCACCGTCTGCAGTAGTCTTCGACGTCGACTCTCCAACCTTTCCAATAGTATCGTTGTCGTACCTTCTCCGTCATTTTGTTGATCCCCAAATGACCAGAAGATGGTAAATCGTGAAGAGCCTTTAGAACTTCATCTGCCATTGCTTCAGGTATCACTAGTTGCATAATCTTGGATTTTCCGTCTTCGCTCTCAAACTCGCGATACAGAAAGCTCATTGAGAACTTTCAATCTTGAAAATTGACTCCACAGAGAACCAAGAACGGGGCCTGCGTGAGCAATCTCTTCTCTTGGTGGGCGATTTCCAGCGTGGAGCCACGAGATTGTTTGTCGAAGTGCCGGGTCTTCTTTTTGTCTCTGTGCAACGTTAGAAAGTACACATTCAGAATCTTGGCTGGGTATCGATTTAGCTTTTACTGCTGATACTTCTTGGGGTTGATTTGGGTTGTTCTTCGGGTCCTCAGTAATTAGAATTCTCGACAAGCCATCCGCGTTGCCATGTTGTCGCCCAGCCCGGTGTTGTACCGTAAAATCAAACTCTGACAGTCGTTCTAACCACCGTGCTACTTGCCCCTTTGGATTCTTGAAGTTCCGAAGCCATTTCAGCGCGTTATGATCCGTGCGTGTGACGAATTGCCTTCCCAAGAGGTACGGTTCAAAGTGTTCTAGACCCCACACCATCGCCAGCAGTTCTTTCCTAGTTGTGCTGTAATTTCTTTCTGCTTTGGAAAGTGACTTGGCCGCATACGCGATAACCCTTTCTTGCCCATTTTGAACTTGGGATAACACAGCTCCTAAGCCAACGTTACTAGCGTCCGCATCCACAATAAAAGGTATGTCGAATTGTGGATAAGCCAATGCTGGGGCTGTTGTTAGTTTCCGTTTTAGAGTTTGGAAAGCGGTTTGGCATTCGAGACCCCAGGTGTACGCAGTACCTTTCTGTTCCAGCTTGTATAATGGTGCCGCAATGTCGGCGTAATACGGGATGAACTGCCGATAATACCCAACGCAGCCGAGGAAAGAACGTAGGCTCGAAACATCGTGTGGGGCTGGCCAGGATGCTATCACTTTGACCTTTTCTGGATCGGTGGACACACCGTTTCGACCCACCACGTGGCCTAGTAATGCCGTTTTTTTCTTCAGGAAGTGACATTTCTTCGCATTTAGTTTCAATCCACTTTCTTCGAGGCGTTGAAGTACTAGTTCTAACTTCCGATGGTGTTCCTCTAACGTCGGGGCAAAGACGACAATGTCATCAAGATAGACCAGACAGTCTAACCAATTTAGGCCGTGAAAGACGTTGTTCATCGCGCGTTGAAATGTCGCGGGGGCGTTAGTTAGTCCGAACGGCATCTTCTTAAATTGATAGTGTCCGTCTAATGTCGAGAAAGCTGTCTTTTCGTTGTCGTTTTCTTCCACATCCAGTTGCCAGTACCCCCTAACTAGGTCTAAATGTGTGAAGTAAGCCGCTCCGGATAAGGTATGCAAAGTGTCCTCACATCTTGGAAGTGGATAGACATCTTTTTTCGTTACCTCGTTCAATTTCCTGTAGTCCACACAAAATCTCCGACTGCCATCTTTCTTCGCGACTAGTACAACTGGGGAGCACCAAGGAGAGCACGAAGGTTCAATAATATCACTCTTTAGCATTACTTCTACTTCTTGACGAACTTCTTCGCGTTTATGAAATGGAAGTCTTTGTGGTGGTACTCGAACTGGGGGTGTATCTCCAGTGACAATGGTGTGCTTCACGGTTGAGAGTCGTCCTAAGTCATTCGGTCCTCTAGATATTGCGGGGCTGTGTCGAGCTAGGATGTCATACACGCGATTTTTCTCGATTTCAGGAATCCTCGGATTTTCTATCTTAAATAGCGACGCCATTTCTTCTTTTAGGTTCTCGTTTTTCGCGGTAGTCATGTAGCAAGTATTTACGGTTTCTGATAGTAAGTTGTTGTGAATTACTTTGTAGGATGAAGGGGTATCTTCTTCTTCGTCTTCCAAGAGTGGGTGTAACTGTCCGATTGTACTACCCCGATATATTCGTTGAGGTTTCGTTTGTGGATTGAAAACTCTGATGGGAATGGTTCCATCTTTGACAGTAGCTGCGACTTTAAGGATTCCGGTAGAGTACCGTTCTTCAAATCGAGTTTCTGGTTCCAAAACGCCGGTTGTGTGATCTACGGAAGTCTTTCCGTCGACTTTACCAACGATGTTCGTCATCGAGTGTGGAGGTATTGTAATTGACTCGGCTACGATTACTCAGCACACTTCCCTGCTTGGTTTAAATATCAAATTGTCCTTTTTACCCTTCGCTGTTAGTGTTCCTGTGGCGAAATCGATGATTACCTTGTTCGGCTTAAGGATGTCTGTGCCCACCAGCATATCTTGTGCAAGGTCGTCGCAAACCTGCACCTCGTGGTTGACAATTATCCCCGCTAATTTAATGTCGATTTCTGCTATCAAGTGGACGGACAAGGGACTGTTAATTGCTCTGACGATCGCACGCGTCGCCGCTCGTGTCTTGGTATTTGTGCGTTTCGAACTGTTGAAAATATCTCGGTGTATCAGCGTAACTGCCGCTCCTGTGTCGACCAGAGCCGTCACTTGTTTTCCGTTGACTTCACAAACGGTGAAAACAGCGTCGCTCGTCATCGCGCTTGATACTTTCCAAGGTGAAGTTTCAATTTTTAAAGGCACGGGCGGATTCACTTCCGGTATGGACCCGCCCTGTTCCCGTTTCCCTGCTCAAAACGTTGAGGACAGTCTCTTTTGAAGTATCCGAGCTTTCCACACAAGTAGCATTCGCTTTTCTTCGGTCGTTCAACCCTGGTGTCTTTTTCCACTAATTTTTCCATAAGCACCCAATTTAGGGCCCAATTTGGAATTTCTCCTCCCTCTACGCCTGCAGTGTTAACTTTCACTTGTGTCAGTGGTTCGTCTTCGTGCGAAGCCATGTTGATTTCGTTGTTTGCTCGTTTGTTGTTTTCCAACATAAAAAGCGTTTCCAGCTTCAAAGCACTTTGGAGGGCTTCGTCGAGGCTTGAAGGACTGGATTGATTGACTCCTAATCGTAATTTCCGAGAGTCTAACGCGTTGACAAATTGTTCCAGCAGTTCTTCCTCGATGTATTTACCTTTTTCGCCCGGGAATGCTTTGGAAACCAAACGTCGCAAGTCAGTTGCCAGATCAACAAGACTTTCTCCTTTGTTTCTCTTCCTGTTTCGGATAGTTAGCTTGTGGACTGCACGTTGCTGTGGTAGTTCCAGGTTCACTCGAAGTGCTTGGACGAGCTTCTCGTACGATTCCCGTTCCTCTTGTGGTAGCGTCGTGTATACTCGCTGTGCCCGTCCTCTTAAACTGCTAATTGTTGACAGGACTGCTCCTTTGACCAACCATTTATGGTAGTACATAGCTCAAAGTGACTCAGCCAGTCATTGAATGGTATCTCTGTGCCTGAGAAGATGTCTGGTTTTGCTCTTGGCTTTGCTTGTGTGATTAAACTTCCCGACGGCGACGGTGATGATTCTACTTCGGCAATTTCTCTACCATTTTGGATTTCCAATTCTCGTATACGAGTGGTAAGTTTATCAATTTCGTCTCTCAAGTCTTGTTCAGTAGCCATGACCGCTGCCACCAGTATAAAATAAGGTTTATTTAAAGATAAGAGACAATATTTATAATACAACGTTTAACTAACATCGGTCAAAACCAACAGTTCAAAAACTGAACTCGTAATCGTCAACTGTCAAAACAGCTCACGTCAACGTACCACGTCAGCGTATGTTCAACTCAGTATGCTTTCGTGTACTTTAACTATAATGCTATATATACTTTACTATTCTACATACATATACATACACATATACATATATATATAATATATATATCATACATATATCATATATGTATATATCATATATATATCATGTATATATAAATATAAATATATATATATATATATATATATATATATATATATATATATATATATATATATAATTGATATGCTAAAATCACACATCTGGATATTTTACAAAGTTGACTGGTTTGATTAATAAGACAAACTGATATAATACTATTTGCCTGAAGATTAGTATTATATTAGGTCACCTGAAGATCACCCCGCGTGAAACTGACAGTTGCAACACTCAATATTTTGAGGTAAGTCCACTTAAACTATACTATATTCACTCTACCTTTACGGTATTGAGCTCTTTCTGACATCCCATGAACAAAATCATACGTGCTCGTTTGTGTGTGTGTATATACATATATATATATATATATATACATTGTATATATACATTGTGTATATTAATATATATATATATATATATATATATATATATATATATATATATATATAACAGAGAGCCAAAACAAACCAGACTAGGATCATTGAAAACCAGACATTTCAAGTTTGACCTTTGGGTTGTGAAAAGGTTTCACTTGGGAGCCAATCAGATTGCGCTGAAAGAGATCATAATTCCATTTCTGAAATGGTTTCACAGGCTTGCCAATAAGCGTCAAATACTGTGAAATGGTTTCCATCACAAGCCAATTATATTCCCGATATTTAAGTACATTGGAAATGGTTTCTAGTCTGAGCCAATCATTATTGTGATATTAAATTGCAATATCATATTTCATCAATTAGTAACAATTAGCAACTTACTTTGTGATGTTACAAAATTTTATCAGTCTGACTTGGGTTAACAATATTACTGCTTAGCTTTATTTGTGGTGGTTGAAAATGGTCACAAAATGCACTGTCGCAGAATATTCTATGCGATCCGTGTATCAGTAGACAAATTTATCTGGCGTGTTATCAATGAACATTTCCTGTTGTTGAAAAACTTAATTCCATACTTGACATATGGTACTCATAGTAACTTACACGATATAAAATACATGAATTTAATAGACCAGTGGGAAAGGGCTCGATCATCGCGATAGTAAGTTTAATATTTACTAGCATTATCAAAATATATCTCGCTTTTTCTGACTTTTATAAAACCACACCATCGCTGTGTTTGTTAAGTTGTGATGACAGATGATATCAAGGTATACATAGTATTTATATCTACGGGCACAGCTTATACATAATCACATGAAATCATTAAAGGAGACCTATACTTGATGCTTCTTAGATCATAACCCCTAATATTGGTGATCGTTCGACCCCAAAACGAAAGTCTCTTCGTCTCGTACAAAGTCAAGCTTTCTTAAGATTTCCAGTTGCATGAGCTTCACAAATAATGCTGAAGTTGCGATACTGATGTTCTAGTAGCACAATGCCCTCAGGCTGTGTTTAATATCTTATGATATGCTTATGACTCAGTCACGCTCATCTGTTCGTCTTACCGACCAAAAGTGTAAGTCAGTTCGGGAAAGTATGCAATTACCGGATAAGAATGCAATCGCTTGGACTATATAACCATCGAATACCTTGAAAACTAGACATTTCAAGTTTGACCTTTGGGTTGTGAAAGGGTTTCACTTGGGAGCCGATCAGATTGCACTAAAAGAGATCATAATTCCATTTCTGAAATGGTTTCACAGGCTGGCCAATAAGCGTCAGATATTGTGAAATGGTTTCCGTCACAAGCCAATCATATTCTCGATATTTAAGTACATTGGAAATGGTTTCTAGTCTGAGCCAATCATCGTGATATTAAATTGCAATAGCAACTTCCTTTTGTGATGTTACAAAATTTTATCATAGTCTGACTTCGGTTAACAATATTACTGCTTAGGTTTATTCGTGGTGGTCGAAAATGGTCACAAAATGCACTGTCACAGAATATTCCATGTGTTATCAATGAACATTTCCCGTTGTTGAAAAACTTAATTCCACACTTGACATGGTACTCATGGACTATCATTTGCCACAACTGAATGAATTTAATATAAAATACATGAATATAATAGTCCAGTGGGAAAGGGCTTGACCATCGATATAGTAACTTCAATATTTACTAGCATAAAAATATCTCACTTTTCCGACTTTTAAACCACGCCATCACTAAGTTTGTTGAGTTGTGATGACAGATGATATCAAGGTACTCATATCTAGAAGCACAGCTCATGAAATCATTTAAAGGATAGATACTTGATGCTTCTCAAATCATAACCACCATATAGTATTATTGTTGATCGTTTGACCCGAAAACTAAGGTTTCTTGGTTCAGTACCAACCCGTGCTTTCTTACGATTTCCAGTTGATCTGTTGATCTATATCTTTACAAAAAATGCTTTAGCGCCTTGCCCTCGGGCTGTGTTTACTATCATATGATATTTCACGCCGTGTATTCGTGCTCAGTTCGGGAGAATATTTATTTATCGTAAGCAATGCAATCGCTCTAATAAGATAACTGTTAGGCTGATAATATGTAATACTTGTTGCTTATGATACTTATAGTACGTCAAAATATCGTACACAAATTTCTTTCTTGATGCTTTTGGCGCGCTAATTTCTACAGTGGCGCGAAATAGTATTCAACAAAACTGACTTCGTTTGGTTAAACAAAGTTATACGAACATTAAGAAAAGTATTAAGACATTACCTTGAGGGATCCATTCAATTAATCATGTATACTGCTGTTGAAGACAAGATGAACCCAAATGAGACATTACAAGTTCTTATGGATCACGAACTGTGCACGCGGGCATGGATATACTTAACAGATTTTGTTAGAGAGAAATAAATCGATTGATAAAAAAATAATCGTTTTAATTTTGCTCATTAACATTCCATTTCTAACCAATCACATCTCGACGTATTAGAAACTGTTTCGTTTTTAAACCAGTAATAATTGGGTTGTTAAATTATAATATAAAATTTAAGTAGACTGGGTTAATTATTGCCACTTAAATAGATACAATTACGAAGTGTCGAACCTAATCTTGCGAGCGTCTATAAACTTGGCTAAGTAATAATTGGGTTGTTAAATTATGATATCAAATTTCAGTAGATTGGTCACAAATTTATTTCTCCTATATATTCAGCGTACGTTTCCTAATCTACCTGTACAATCAATTAATATAACAAGATAGTGTATTTTTGCTACAGACCTACAAGCAACGTTTCTTAATTATTTCACGTGAATTTATTGGTTGGTGCTTTTGGCGCGGCAAATACTGAAGGAGAGAAGTGGCTAGCGCGAGATACTATTCCACAATGCTATTAAATATTTCTGCCTCTCCCGTAGTGTAGTGATCTTAGCATGTATGTCAGCTTTGATTTACTTTACAGTGTGGATGCATGGAATATCAAATAGCGACGGTAGGCACAGTTTATACTCAATTATATTTTGTTTATACTCCATTATATGACGACAAAACATGAAAACATATTGCGCAAACGGAACTATTTTCCCCACTAAATTAACGCACTTTCGCATCCGAATACTAACTTATGTGATAACATGTAGGTATTGTGACGTGTTGTATCTTTTTAGCATGATCCCAAGATTAAAATACTTCAGTGTTAGCAGTTGAACAAGGTTCATGTGCGAGAGGTAACAGACGAATAAGGGCTCGTGCTCTCTTATCCACAGTCACTGTTTTGCCCTTTCGCTCATTATAGTCAGATTGCTAAACGTTTTAGAACCGCTTCTCGAACTAGCAAATTAAGATGCTACTTTATGTCATGCGCATTGCAAATCTTCTTATACCACAATTGCATCAGTAGTGTTTTGATATGGATATATATAGATGGCTACTTAGATATATCCTGTGGCTGGCAAAAGTTAAAGGTGGCATCAATACGCGTAGGTGCGCGTTATGAGTTTGGGTCTCGGTGCACGTCCTCCCATGCAACCAGTCAAAGTCGTCCATCGACTAATATTGGAGTCCTATGGTGGGGGTAGGAGGCTGGCATCATAACCAAGCGTGATTGTTCCGTGGGATGGGTGTCAGCTATGGGCGCAATTTTTTAACTAAAAAATGATCTTTAAATATTTTCTTTTAATTTAATTGCAAAATGTCAGTGTGATTTCAGCCAACGGAAGTTCGTCCTGTGATTTAAGAAAAGAAACTAACAATAACTATTACGCAAGTCTTTAAAATCATTACTAGTTTCTGTCTGTGAAGAACCGCAGCTGAAAAGAGTTAAAAAGCGTAATGTAAAAAGCGGCAAGAAATATACAGAGAAAAACGTTAAAGATGTTACTGACAAAATATGTTATTTTATCATAAATTTATTCTTCTGTCAATTCTTACATCAATTAGGATTGTGTTTGCTACAAGGTGTCCACCTATATTATAACGTTAAACCGGTTTTCCACTAGGCGGAATTTTGCGCGCGGAGCGGAATTTTTCTTTGTCTTTTCTAATTTGTTCCACCCGAAAAAATCACACGACAAACAAAATTTCCGCTCCGCACGGAAAATTCCGCCTAGTGGAAATCAGCCTTAATATACACAAACCTACTCCGCAACTATTTCAATTACGGGTTGAAAATGATGATGCAAATTAATTAAGTATAGTTGCGGGATGTTCCACCTGACCAAGCTGACCTTGGATTATGAGACACCCACCGATCTTCGTTTCCAACCTTCAGGAAGACGAGAATTGATGTCTGCAGGAGCTCTGCGGCAGCAAATAATTCGGCTTCCGTTGCCCAAACACATGGTTCATCCATCTTTGCTTTTTCCAAATATTCCGTCACATCTTCACCCACAATTTTCCTACCGTTTTCCTGCCATTTATTTTCATGAATGAAACAATAATTGAGCGGATTTTCTCATGCTGCTCGGAACAACCAGTTATCCAAATAGAAATTGTTCTAAAAAAGCAGTTTCCATCCGCCATAACGTTGAGTTGGGTGGACAGATAGCTGGTTCTTTCCATTTTCCTTTTTTTAATCGGAGGAATAGGCTTAATAAACTCCAGACCAAGCTCCAAACACTTTCTGCTTTGCCAATCTTTGTCGACAGGCCAGAACGGTCCAATTTTCTTTTGTGGTGCTTCTGTTATTACCACCATGTCTTCTGCTGCGTTTCTTTTCTTTTTCTTAAAATATTCGTTTTGGTACGCGCTGTATTTCTTGTTCAAATCTTCAAAAGACGTTTTTAAAGTGAAGTGCTTTCCTTCTGGCTCCATTTTTACAACGGCAAACACAAATTTCTCTTCAACATCACCTGAATCTTCTGTTCGTGGCCAGCGGTATATGCCGACCACCCTTTCCAAAAAGTTAACATTTAGTTTTTGTGAAGTTAGTATCTTCCGCACCTGGCCAATAAAGAAATGCTTCTCGTAAGCCACGGCCACCCAAGAAAGTTCTTTGATAGTTAGTTGCTAGTTAGAAAAACAAATTTAAGTAAGTCTGGGTCATATTACATTATATATTATATAAAACAAAATTACTTGACCTACATTTTCGTCCTTGATTTTTCTTTTGTTAGTTTGTTGAATTTCTTTATCAGTATTGTCAATCTATAAAGCAAGAACAATTTCAATTTAATGATATTAGGTGCTACTCCCGGTGACGAACAATTTCAAGAAAATAGGAAAAACTCTACGTGAGAGTGCCACTAGCATTCGAAGTATCTGAGCCTATATTGACTCATGAGTGACTGACATACAAGGTCAAGTTGGAGCGGGTCGTGTAATAATAGCACTTATGTTGGATGTTATGAAACTAAAGTTAAGTTTCTTCAATATCGAGTGATTTTAGTCAACTCTTTGTGTTTTGTTGTTAGAGTAATGGATATGGGACAGTAAGTTTAATTTTCTTCACTTGTCTAGTATGTTTCATCAAATATGGACAGTTTGTAAATTTTCATCGCAATTCACTTTGACCTACTTTTTCGCCTTTTTCTTTCTTTACTGGTTGGCTGATCGGTTTCTCGCAACTTGATTTGGTAGTTGACTAGAAAACAGCGTAAGAGAATACCAACGTCATTTTGTTGTCTAAAGTTAACGACTTCTTGTTAGAATTTTTGTTGTTATTTTCTTATTGACATGATCTTTTTTATGGTTTTTAACAGAAATGCTGCCAAGAAGTTGTTTGCAAAAACAAGACTATATACATACATTGCTCTTTGTCATTCCTTTGTCGTATATTGTCGTGAGTGGGAAAAAGTAAATGCTTTCTTTGTCATTTTCCTGCCGCAACAATCCTGTCTTCTCTTGATCCTGAAAAAGATATAGTAATATATTAACTAAAATGAAAATTATCAAGCATGAACAATTCTTAATTCGTTCAAGTAAGATATATGTGACAACATCAAAGGCGATATCTACAGCAATGATTGATCGTACCTGAAAATCTGAATCATTAAAATCTATGTTGGAACATAAAGCATCTGTTTCTCGCTGTTGTTCTAACGCCTGCTTCTTAGAAGGACTTTTCAACCCTTGTTTTTTCTCAGTAATTTTTTCCTACATAATTAGATGTATACGAATTTTACTCGAATTTGATCTATAGCAAAGTTAATTTGAAAATAAAAGTAAAATACTTTGATTAGTTTAAGAGTTAAGATTGCTATACCTCGTGAACTATAATTATATCATTAGTTATTTTTTCTTTCTTATACTTTCCTATCTGCTTTCGCAACTGGGAATTTTCAGTCCTTAATTGTTCCAGTTCCTAATAAAATGATAAAATATTTAATAAATATTAACAGCCAGCCTAATTCCTACCGACCGACGCTAAATCTGTCCAATCTAATTTATTTTCTCAACGTCAGAAGTTACCAAGGAAGACGTTGACGTTTTTGCGAAAGGCTCCAGGACTCGTATTTCATTTCTCGTTGCCCAGTACAGATGCATAAAAATGTCCATTGGAATAGTGTTTCGTATTTGTTATACGGTATATTGAAAGGCTAATACATACGATGTTGGCTTCTCGTTGAAATCGATTTTCATCAGCTAAAACGTTTTTGATGAACGAATATTTGTCTTTTCTCTCTTCCGCAACCTGAAATAGATTTATATTAAATGACAGTCAAGTGTAGCATAATACCAGCAAGGTACATAAATGCAAAGTCAATATGACATTTGTCAACTGAAAATAACCACTCAAAAATATCTATACAAACCTCTTCCATTTTCTTTTTCTGTAATGCTATCGTCGTCTCCAACTTCGAAGTACTTTTTTTCATAATTTTAACTGTTCCATTCAATTCTTCGTATTTTGTTTTTAGCTATTTTGTGAAACCAAAACAATTACTATAGAGGATACATATTGAGAATATATACACTGGAGTAATTAACTGAGGATCTTTGTTTTTAAGTCAAAACACCTCGTATATACCTGACAGTATTTGTTATTTAAAGCCTCATAAGCTTCCTTTTGTTGCCGAAGTTCTTCATTTGCAATATTAAGTGCCTAAAACAGATAAACAATCACGTGCCGTATCAGCCTATATGGGCAAGTATGCATAAACTTCGGCCATCAACTAATGAGAAGACAGACTAAATGTATTGTTTGCTTTTTATGTAAACAATTTCGTATACTATTGTTCTTGCTGATGCTGTATATATTTTAACTACATTAACTATATTAACTGCATTAACTGCATTAACTATATTAACTATATTAATTATGTTAACTATGTTAACTATATTAACTATATTAACCATATTAACTATATTAACTGTATTAACCGTATTAACCGTATTAACCGTATTAACCGTATTAACCGTATTAACTGTATTATCTGTATTATCTGTATTATCTGTATTAACTGTATTAACTACATTAACTGCATTAACTACATTAACTACATTAACTACATTGACTACATTGACTATATTAACTATATTAACTATATTAACTATATTAACTATATTAACTATATTAACTATGTTAACTATATTAACTATATTAACTATATTAACCATATTAACTATATTAACTACATTAATTACATTAACTATATTAACTATATTAAATATATTATTAGCTATTTATTAGCTATTCACTACTGATTATTCACTATTAACTTTAAATATTAACTATTAACATTTAACTATTAACAATTAACTTATTACAATTATTACTATAACATTACTATTGCTATTAATATGAATATTAACAGTTAGATCAACATTAAATTAACATTAACATTGATGTTAGTATATATTAAATTACATATCCTACCTGTTCTGTTTCTGTGTGTAAATCACTTGTTTCACCAGTACTGTTTTTCTAAACAAGAATATAAAAAACAATCTTATTAATTGAAAATTTATTCCTGTTTCTGATTTGCCGAAGATACCAGTTAATTTTGCATCACAAACATACCAATAATGAAAAAGAGAATATTAGACTTGACTTGGGATGACGTCAATGTCATAAGCTGGGAGCTGAGTTGAACAACTGACTTGTCCTTGTATAAATGTGGTAATCTAGTTTCTCTCAGATTTCTTTAACTTTACTATTTTGCAAACCCTGGTGAATATTATCACTCATCTCCATCTGCATAACTCTGCATTAATTCAGACACATCCAATAATTTTTCATTATTATTATACAGCAGTGTTTGGCGGTATTGATTGCGCCATCTGGTAAGTCACTTTTTTAAGATGTTGCCGTTTACAATACTCTGAGATGTCTCAGGTTGTTTTGAATGTATGTGAAGTTACTTTGTTTTTTATTCACTTGCCGAAATTTAGATAAACAGTTTTTCTAAAAAGAAACACTAATTTTCCAGATCAAGTGTTGTTCGATGTATTTAAATCTTTCATTCAAATCAACGCCGAGATTTTCCACCCAAAAATAAAACCTAATGCCTTCTTACACTTCCCGGGGAGGGCATTTTCGCTTTATTCCTGTACTCTCAGAAACAATCCGACACAACTTTAATACAAAATAAAAACGACGTCAAACGTGTCAGAAAATGAAACTTATCCAATTAGCGCGCGCACGACAGTGACGACACTTGCAATTACTTGATACTATATAAACTTGCGTTCTTTATTTATTCGGAATTATTTTTTAAATGAATGGCATATAAATGATGTCTTGATAAAACGCAACGACTGAGGTATTCGGTGTCTATATATATATATGGACGAATAGATATTGGGTATACGAGTCAATCAGATTGCAGCATATATACATATTTGTCGCGTAATCTGATTGACAGTCTGCTATACTGGCTATCTATTTGTCAATAAATATTGAGTAGAACTGTCCTCACGTGGTTCAATTATCTAGTCACACACGCAAGAAAGTGGGATTTCGAGTCTACTAACATTCCATATTCCATAGGCATGGAAATTGAGAATTGCCGTCTTATCGCTTCTCGCTCCATGAATACAAAGATATATAGACTTCTGGGTATGATATTACGATATATTGTGTTTACCTTTCCACTAGGAACATAGTTAAGTTCCGTCGTAGTCTTTTCTCCATCCCGAATCAATTTTAGCAAGCGATATGACTCTTCACTTGTTTTTCCAATCAGAAATTTAAAGAAATGCTGTGTGATAGTTTTGGCATTAGTCGTTTTTGGTAGTTGTTCACTGAGAAACAGTCGTTCAATATCAAGGACCAACCCGTAACTGTTGGATGATAATTTCGCCACCATTTCATAGTTTCGCAAAGCCTTAAATTAATATAAAATAAATAATAAATACATTAGCAAAATATTGATCAATTTTTAAAATAGAAAGTATAAAAATTATTCAAAGCTTCACTTACCACTTTATTGCCATATATACTTTTGTTTTCGTCTCTCCATTTTCTTAACGGCAGTTTTTCGTGAGATAAAGTACACTCCCGACTATTTTCTGAGTTCTGCTGCGTATGCAAAATTAACCTTTTTCGCATTTCTCGAACAGGGACATAAACGGAGGCGGCAGTGCAGTTTCTGGCAAAATTGCAGAATAAAGCGGAACTGGTTCTGATATGTGAAACAGATCCATGCTTGCATGTGATTTTAAATTTTCCATGGCTTCGTCTTGTAGTAACAATATTGTTATATAAAATGGTATGACCACACTGGAAAATCGCTTATTTACGGCTTTTCAAGTATAGCATGATGTAATGAAGGTATATGGGCGGATACTACACTGTATCTTGACTAAGCATTTTGGACACTTCCTGTTTTTTTGCCTTGATTTCTTTTGCATTTGGCCATACAACTTTAGTTCATTTCTTAAACAATTCTAAATTTAGTTCATTGTGGTCAAAATGGTATATTTTAACAGCAGAAAAATCTAAAACTTTATATTCTATACATTTCATGTTTCGAAACTAGAGCATATTTGCACATTAAGAAATTAATCTTATCATTACGCATGACAAACGGCGTGGGTGTCATCGTGTCATGTTAATATTCACCATGCATTTTCTAGATGGTTCATTTTACTTGGCAAATACAAACGCCCAATTTATGGTACAGCCTAGAACCATTGATTCAGACGTTTTAAGTAACGATTAGAAGTTTTCACATTACAGGGGTATTGTGTCTGAACGTTTACCGCAGGCAAATATTTTTGATCGGTCTCTAATTCCGTTTCATATAGAGACGATCATCAGACGCATTATGTGCGTTCAATGATTCAGACGAACTGTATGATTTAGTTCGTCATTCGTGACGTAATTAAAAAAATTGTAACGGAAGATATATTTACCAACAAAACAGAGATATAATGATTCTATAAGCTAGCGTAGCCCAGTGCCGTGCTGCAAAGTTTCTTTTATAGGTCGCTAATACGTTTAATTTCTGCTTTAAAATTTGTTCTTTATAAACATTCTCAGCTCAATGTCATATTTTATCGAAAAGAAGTAGGTTGGAAATGATGACAAAACAATTTTTGACAATTTGATGGTAATCTTATCAACTACACCAGAAGAACCTCAGGCTTACAGATTTTACAGCGCGATATATCATCTAAATTAATTAAGCCACTGTCATTGTACGTACTAATTACTATGCGCAATATTGCAAATGTGTATGTACAGACTATATACAGACTCTCAACTTTTTCGAATAGCTGACCAATAATTGCCTCTTTTACAAAATTTAATTTAGATCGCGCTCTTTTTTTCTGCGACGGGAATCGGCGAATCTTTCAACAAAACTGTAGTCTCTAGTTAACGTCTGTCAACCATATATTTTAATCCTATATGCAAGGCTTGATAAGCGGAAATGTTGTTGCGTAAATAGGTTTTATGTAAAAAAAACCCAGCATCATGTTACTTTCATCCTCATTGTGTAGCGCGCCTTATCTAGGCTAAACATAAAAGGCAGAGTACTTCTGCTGGTAGTATGATTTTATAACACAATCGATAATAAACATCATCGCTTTAGAAATTTGTTGTGGTCGTCGGTATGAATAATGATTATAATCACTTGAATAAGCCTACAGCAATGCCAATCGGATGAAGACTTCATCCGCTTGGCATTGCTGTAGGCCTATTACGATTACCCTGCAACAACGAGCACAAAAATATAACATTTTAAGTATATCTTAATTTACCACTTTGCCGGGTTTTATGCATATTTCTTTTTCAGATGAACAAATAATTGGCCAAAACATCATAACAACTGCATATACTATATATAGGTGAGAGTTAAGATTCTTTCATCCATCGGGAACCTAAACATGCAGAAAAGGCGAACGGTTTGATTCCAACTTTTAAAACATCAATGCTTTACAATATCTTCGAAGACGAGTGAAACCTATGTAGAATCTTAACATCAAATTCAAAATTTCAAATTCAAGAACATTTCTCTATACATACAATCAGTGATAAAATCATTCGCGCTCGAGTCGTATTATTTTACACTATTGATATTGATATATATAATATATATATATATATATATATGTAATAAAAGTAGCGTGCTGCGTAGGCAGTGTACTGTAGAAACAACAATCGAAATATCATATTGCCGAAACAGAGAACGTAGGAGTCTCACGTTTCGAGCGGAGGCCCTTCGCCAGAGAGAAACGTTAGACTCATACGTTCTCTGTTTCGGCAGTATATCTAACCTTACTATATTTCGATTATATAATATATTATATATATATATATATATATATATATATATATATATATATATATATATATATATATATATATATATATATATATTAGAGAGTGCTCTATACAAACTTGTTGTAGAGCTAAATAATATAATATATACTATACAATATACAATATACAAATTAATATATATATATATATATATGTGTGTGTGTGTGTGTATGTGTGTGTGTGTGTGTGTGTGTGTGTGTGTGTGTGTGTGTGTGTGTGTGTGTGTATGTTGACGTCTACCGGTGAGAAAATTTTTTATATCCTAAGGCTAAGCGTCATATTACCGATGTGTCGATCCAAGAAAGCTAATTGGCTGCAAGGAAAAACAGTTTCACAAACTCTGATGAAACCATTTCACACCAGAGCCAATCATAATTAAAGCTCGTGAAACAGTTTCGGTTACTGACCAATGAGCAATGTCGTGAGTTTAGCGCAATCGCGCGCCAACATTTGAACATTCACATTGCAACATTTGCTGATCTTGGGAACAGTGAAAAAATTTACTCGTGAGAGATGTCCTCTCAGCATTTTGAAAAGACAAAACTTGTATTCAATTCTGACTTGAAAAATAGAACTTCCACCCGGCCCCACGGTCTCGAACAACAAAGATTAATGGCGGGATCGAACCAGAAGTAAGTCCTATTATTTGATTGAAATTCATTTCATCGCTACTATTTCAATTTATCTGCAAATTTCTTATGTTTCATAATCGTTTTAGAATACATGTGGATTTAGCAAAGCTTCTGAGACATCAAAGGTACGTAATTTGATTTTATATTGTTATTAAATACTGCTTTAACTAGGACTGTATATGTGATCAGTATATGTCACTGCCGAACTGTGCGTGTGTTGCACCGAGTACGTATTGATGTGTGTATGTTATGTATATATGGTATTAAATAGTATAAATACACCTCGTCAAATTAAAGATATATCTCATGCTTTATTTGCAAACGATAAACTAACTACGCCAACAACGAATAATAAATTAATTATGGGTAGAGTTAGGATTACATTGCCCCGAGGTACGCGCGCAAAGGTATCAAATTCGTCTGGTTTACTCCCTAACAGGAAAAATCTAAGGTTATCCGTGTAAATCGAGTGCCCCTTTTGCGCATTATACACTTCAATGAATCCATTGCATTTCAATCCTACTATTTAATCTACTAAATTCTTATTGCAACGTAAGTGATACTAAGAATGGCTAAGTTGTAAAGTTCGTATCAACTATCGTGAATACGCGCGTACATGAATAAGAAAATTGATCATGCCTAACATTCTTAATATTGTGGTGTGAAGGTTATCGCTGTTATGTAACGTGAAGTACCAATCAATATTTTTGCGTTACCTAGCTTAAATTAAGAACCGCAATATGTAATTGTATATTGACGGTGTCACTATTGTAATTATCTGCTTCAGATTGTACTATAGCAACTAAAATACGGGGTTTTTCTTCCAGAAAAGAAACAAGACACGCGTTGGAATACCGAGAAGAGGTCAGAAAAAGGTACTTCTTTTTCCATTGCAAAAGCACAAAAACTCAAATGTTGCACTAGACGGTGTCTTCAAAGTGGTCATGTTACAAAACTCGACATCTTGGCAAGCAGGGAAAAGTTTTGGAAGCTAGACGAAAATGGTCAAAGAAGTTATATTCTCAACTTTTTTTTTACTAATGCCGTTAAATCCATAGGCCAGAAAGCGTTTATTTATTTAGTAGAAGGGAAAGAAGTCTGTAATACAGCTTGGATTGAATGTCATGGAATGAGCAGGTGGAGGTACTGGCGCGCATGTTGACCATAATAATAATAATAATAATAATAATAATAATAATAATAATAATATTCATAATCCTAATCCTAATCCTAATCATAATCATAATCATAATCATCATCATCATCATAATAATAATAATAATAATAATAATAATAATAATAATAATAATAATAATAATAATAATAATATGGCAAAAGGTATATATAGAATTTCGCAGTGACAGACTGACGTTTTGCATCTTTAGGTTTTTTAACTTAAAAAGAGATTTTGATCATGGTCGAACATCGCCAGAAAGCAACAGGGGCGTAAAGCAAATGAAAAAACCCCGCAGCATCGACGCAGAACTTTGGTTCACCAACTATTTCGAAACCTTGGCAGACCGCATGCCCGACACTGGATATTACCACCTGCCATCGTGCCAAACTAAGAAAAGCGTCTACTGTGCCTACAAGGAGGAAACGAAGAAGGGGGAAATGAAGCCAATATCACTTAGCCATTTCCGGAGAATGTGGAGAGAAACGTTTAGGAAAGTGGTTATTCCAAAGGTAAAATACATCAGATTTTTAAAACTATTTCTTAATAACAATATTCGGTATATTGGTTTACATACAACTGCGTGGTTCAAGGTTATAACCTACATATTTTCTCTGCACAGCATGGTCATGTGCAGTATTATTCTAATATATAGTCTTAATACTTCTAAATTTCACAGAGAAGCAGATTTTCCAAATGTGGGGTTTGTGTGCTGCTAAAAGAGCATCTACAGAGCACTTCAAAAAAATGCGAACGAGCAACGTGGTTGGAAAAGAAGCAGCTGCATATCGAGCAACAGTGGTAAGAATTATACATTGAGTATTACACTCGGCACTCATGATTTATATATGGTCTTAAATATTGTCGCATGTCATGTTGTGTTGGGTTGGGTTGGGTTGGGTTGGGTTGGGTTGGGTTGGGTTGGGTTGGGTTGGGTTGGGTTGGGTTGGGTTGGGTTGGGTGTATATATATATATACATATATACATATACATATATATATATATATATATATATTCGTTTGAGAATTTTTCTAACACGTACGTATAAAAATTATTTTCTTTAGTAACTGATTTAGTGTTCAAGATATTTTCTGTCAATGCTAGGTTAAATTGTATCCCCAATTAGTAGACCGCTTGTAGTTAGCTAGTCGATTGACAGTCAAATTATTGATTCAGGTTGGTCTGCGAAATAAAAAACCCGCTGAGTTCCTGCTTTTATCCCGCATTTATAAAATATTATATAAATATCTGCTTTATTCATTTTAACGTGCAGGGAAGAAAGAAAAAAATATTACAAACATATTAAAAAGAGTTTGCAACAGCCCAACGAGTATCTCAGTCTCATCATCGATGGTATGAATCAAGGAAAAACACACCTTCCTCATTTTGCGCAAAAATCGAAGGTTAGAATTTCAACATTATTAAATACTTTTATACATGATAACATTTTAGAAACCCACGCGCGTTGATTGGTTGAAAGCTGTGATTCTATAATATTCTATTCAATACACTAATAATTTATTATAATTGTATAGATACACTGCATAAAACGCTTTTACACGCTATCCAATACGCCATGCTTGGACAGGAAATACCTTTTTACATTTAAATTATTTTTGACGAGTTATTTAATTTATGTAAGAAATAGATAACATTTATCCGTGTTCCCATACAGTTCGTACTGAAGTTCGGAAGAACTCGAAATATTGTGTTTCCACTACAGTTTCTTGTTTTCCTAAACTTTTCCTCATGTTTCTATTACTCTATGGAAACACGGCAAAGGTTTTCTATTTTTTAAATACATAGCATTAGAGGTTTACAATGTCCACAATGTCATATAAAGTCACGCCCAATCTTATGACCAAAAGGAGTAAACTCTTTATTTTGACTTATTCATATATTAAACTATATTTTATATTTTAAGGTCGAGAAAGGTAGTTGCGGCTTCTTACCTACACATGTGACAGGAGTTTTAGCTCATGGCCAAGACTTAAAGTTTTGTTTTATTGACCTTCTGAAATGGCCCGCCGATGCTATCCTAATTACTGTTTTAAAATATATAAAGGAAAAGGTAACTTTAATTGCAATAAAAAGACAAAATTGTTTAGTCATGGGATAGTTGTTTTATATTGTTTACATTTAAAAAAAATAAGATCATGAATTACCCAAGCCTTGCGCATATTCTAAAAGTTAGGCCTGTTTTAGACGGTGTGCTCTTCATGTGCCGAACCTAATAGTAATTTTGGGATGACTCAAATCTATTCAACACGGGTTCGGGTTGGACTACAAGATGGTGGTCACACATAGTATCGCTTAAGACAGAACTCAAATTATAACTTCTTAAATTATCTTCTGACCATCATTATGCCAGAATCAAGTAAATTAACTATTGGTGAACTAAAGAAATTTTGGAAAGAAGAGTTCTTGCCAAATATTCGAGAAGAAATTAAAGCTGAATCGACTCGTTTGACTGAGGCGGTTCAAGAGCTTACCGAACGATGTGCACAAATTGAAAATTCTCAAACTTTCTTGAGTACCAAGTATGATCATTTTGTGGAGGCTTTACAGTCGACCAAAAAGCAAATGTCAGAGCAGGAAGCAACAATAAGACGACAAGACGAAACCATTCGAAGACTTCAAGATGCACTATACGAGCATGCTGTTGCGCTGGACGAGACTCGACAATATTCACGAAGAGATTGTTTGGAGTTAACTGGAATACCAATAATACCAAACGACCAGCCTAAGAAACTAGTTCAAGAAGTGGCGACAGCTATTGGTGTTTCTCTTGAAGATGAGAGCATATCAATTGCACACAGGCTACCTGACAGAAGTATGAAAGGTCGAATTATTGTTAAATTTACTCAAAGGGATAAGCGAGATGAAATTTACAAACGTCGGAAACAACTAACAGGGAAAACCACAAGAAATCTACCCTCTATTAACAGTGAACTCGGTAAAAGTCTTGGAAACCCAACGAAGATATTTATTAACGAATCACTTACACCATACAGGAAGAAATTATTTGGTAGAATACACTCATTTAAGAAGGAGAATAACTTTAAATTTATTTGGACCTCCAACGGGAAGATATATCTCAGAGAGAATGAAACGGCACAATCCCATGGATTCACAACTTCTGAAGCCTTCGAGGATTTTTTGGATCAACGCTCCCACTGACATCAACAATCTAAATAACAATTTCTATCATTATGATGAGTTGCAGTGATACCAATGTCCATGAAGTAAGTTTTACATTCCCGTATTCTTCATTAGACAATAGAGAATTTAACCTGGTAACTGGAAATCCATCCTGTGATGCCTTATCTGATTTAGACTTATTTCATATTCTACCTAACCCTGATAAATTTGACGAGTGTGACTCTGACTTGATGCTTAACGTCCCTAACTCCTAATATTTTTCAATTTCAAAAATGAATAATGTATTTAATCAGTGTTCAAGTAATTCTCTTTCATTATTTCACTGTAACATCCGAAGTTTACCAAAAAACATTGAACTACTACAAGATTTATTATACTGTTTTTGACAGTAAGCCTAGTATAATTGCACTAACAGAGACTAGAATTAATGAAAATACTATTGTCAATATTGACCTACCTAATTATACACTTTATCATTCTGACTCAAAAACAATGGCTGGGGGTGCAGCTATATATGTATCCAACCAAATGAATATAATTCCTCGTCCTGATCTTAAGTTAAATATTGATCTGGTAGAAACATGTTGGGTGGAAATTGACCCAGGTTATAAGAAAAATAATATAATGGTTGGATGTGTGTATAGACACCCTACAGCAAATCTCGATGAATTTACTGATGAACTTCAGCAGTTCATTCAGAGATTAAACCAATCAAAATACCAAGTTTTAATATTAGGAGATATTAATATTGATTTTTTAAAATACAACACACATTCTAAAACAGAAAATTATTTAGATATGTTATATGCAAACAATTTCATTCCACTTATTACTAAACCAACAAGGCTAACTGATCATAGTTCCACTTTGATTGACCATATATATACAAACATTTCTACACAGCGAATTATACCTGGAATTGCAAACATGGACATCTCAGATCATTTACCTATTTTTTGTGTTGTTGATATACCAGTTAAGAAACAAAAGGTAAAAAGATATTATAGAGATTATAGTCATTTTAATAAACTTCAGTACTTGAATGATATTTATTCAATCAATTGGACAGATATGTTCAATGAATGTGATGATGATATACATAAAAAAAACCACAAATTTATTCATAAGCTTAAAGCTGTTGTCAATAGACATGCCCCTTTAAAACAAGTATCAAACAGCAAAATAAAGCAAGTAGTTCATAAACCATGGATAACTGATGGGATTTTAAGATCAATTAAAATTAAACAAAAGATGTACCGTAAGCATTTTCATAGTGGTAATATCCTGAAAATACAGCAGTATAAAAAACATTGCAATACTCTTAATCAATTAAAGAAGCAATGTAAGTCAAAATATTACAAAAAAAAATTTGAAGTAAACAAAGACAATTTAAAATCTACATGGGGACTGATTGGCACCTTAATTAAGAGGAAGACAAAAAGTCAGACACATCCCACAAAACTTATATATAATAACAAAACTTATACTGACAAGCAAACTATAGCAGATCAATTTAATCATTATTTTGTCAATATAGGCCCTAATTTGTCCAAAACAATTAACCAAAGTACTACAAGTCCAACACAATTTATCAACAAATGTCCAAGCTCTAGCTTCTTTTTGTCAACAATTACAAGTAGTCAAGTTTGCACTCTCTTATCTGGTTTAAATGAAAGTAAAGCCTCGATTGATATCCCTAATAAGTTAATTAAATTGGCGAGGTTTCCCCTTTCAATACCCCTCACTCACGTTTACAATCAGTCTATTACTACAGGCATAATACCTGACATATTCAAGTATCTAGAGTTACTCCAATATACAAAAATGACAAAATAACTGACCCTGGGAATTATAGACCAATAGCAACATTATCACCATTCGCAAAAGTTCTGGAAAGGCTGGTTTATGATCAATTAATTGGATTTCTTGAAAAACATAATATATTATCAGATTATCAATTTGGATTTTGAAAAAATTATTCAACTGAACTAGCAATTCTTGAGCTAACTGACCAACTTAAAATGAATATAGAAGTAGTCATTGTATAAAACATATTTTACTTTATGTGTTGGGGCCTGGCACTAGTTTTTAACCAATCAGATTGCAGTATTTTTTTCATTAGCCAATCAGCATCGAGCATGTATAAAATTAGCATAATTTTGGCCGGGGGGTGTTCGAGAGTGGGTGTTGGCTCTCTTCATTAGCATATTGTTTTAGTTTAGGAGGGGTATGGGGTGTTTTTTTGGGTGGGTGGGGTTGTGCGTTGGGAGAGGAGGGGTTTGTGTTGTATGTATTTTATTGTGGTTTATTGTTCTGCGTGCGAATGTTGTCTGCTTGTATGTTTCTTCGAGAAGAGTTTGTTACGGGAGCAGCTGCACCGGATGTACCGCTCTCGATAGCCGAGTTGAAGTGATTGTGAAATCTTATACGTATGATTATTTGTAATATTTTTTTCCGATATGTAAATGAAGCTCTACAAAAAGATGGCAATCAGTAAATGACAGCCATTTTTTTCTAAAGCTTTATCTAAAATATCTTCTTTTATCATTATTGTAATCTTCCATTTATACTTGTAAAAATACTTTGTCTGCTAAAGGTCTCTTCTGATCATCTTTTTCTTGTTCTTGTGGTGAGAAAAGACGTATGCGTGTGATTAAATTTTAATATTTTTTTTATTCAATTAAAATATTTTTTACACCAACGTTCTTGTCTATTTTTACAATCGCATCTGTGGTAGATTTTACATATGACATCTTTAGGATAATTTCTTCGACAAAAATCACAAAATACTTCATAAACATCACATTCGCGACATGTATAGTAACACATGTGATTTACATTTTGAATTTGTTGATAACATCTGTAACAGCAATTCATGGCGACGACTATCTCATTTACAAGAATGAATGAATATGACAAAAGTATATCCATTTATACTTGTAATGAGATAATAAATAAATTCTGTTATCTTCATTGTTTCACTCGTTTTGGCAAAAAATCTTGTTTTTTTCATCTTGTTGATCTCGGTGAAATCGACTGAGTTCACCAAGATGAAAGAAAACATTCACACCGTTTCTTCTTTTTTCTTCTTATACCCATAACAATACAAACACAACAATACCCCGTGACATTTATTGATAATGTCGCGTGCTATTATTGCTGTTGTTTTGCTAAGCGACATCTTGTTTCTTCTGATCCTTCTTCTTGTTCTTGGAGAGAAATAACTGAGAGAGAGAGGCTAACCCAGAGGTGGATAAAAACGTTTAGGATTTTATTCACATCTGGGGAAGTCTATCCATCTTTTCTTTTGTTTTCTTCTTCTTTTCTGTCTTCGCGGTGTACACCAGTTTTTAAAGTTTTCTTGAAAGAGACCCAGAGTACAGAAATAATTGTGATTTGTGCGCGCTGGGTCGCCATAAGGAAAGCTTTGTCTTCGTTTGTTCTTGTCTTTCTTTGTTGTCTTTCAATGCGATGATAGAAGAAAGACTAGCTAGTTTTTTTACGAGACTTTCTTTTACCACCGCGTTTCAAGATTTTGTTTTTTTCCTGTAAAATGAATCTAGAGGGTTAACAGACAAAATGATGATGAAATAAATTTAAAAATTTCATCACCATCCTGTCTTAAACCCCGAAGAATGTTTTAAGTACTCGCAATGTATACCGCACAACAAGTTATGCAAACTTGTTGTGCGGTATTCACTGAGATAGCTTAATCAATCAACACCAGATTTCTTTCGTCTTCTTTTCTCGATGCAGACCAACCACCAACCACAATAAAAAAAACTGTGAATAACGCAAAAATTGTATATTTGAAGATTTACAGCAAGGAAATACAATTTAAACAGTACTCACCATCCGCCGGAAGTGATTTCTTTGCTGGTCGAACACCTATGACTGTGAGATTTTTTACATGTGTTTCTTATATATATTTCTTATGAGGATTTTAAAAGGACGGGTAAATTTCGTATTCTTGTCGCCATATTTTAAAATTTCGTATGAATTGTTAATTGGGTACTGGGAAAAAGTAATATTTAATTGATTCTGGGAAAACGGTGAAATTTTGTATTCTTGTTGACATATTTGTAGTTATTATCGATTCTGGGTAAAACGGTAAAATTTCGTATTCCTGTTTGAAATATGAATTGTTAATTGGTTCTGGGAAAAGTAATATTTAATTGATTCTGGGAAAACGGTAAAATTTTGTATTCTTTGTGACATATTTGTAGTGATTATCGATTCTGGATAAATGGTTGAATTTTGTATTCCTGTTTTAAAATATGAATTGTTAATTGGGTATGCTTGGGAATCGAAACCGGAAAAAAAATTTTTTATGATTGACAAGCGAAACTATGAGTGACAATCGAAACCGGAAAAAAATAAATGACATAGTCGGGATGGAGTCGGAGTGTTCAACATCATTGGAATTAATGAGAATGAAAGATGAGATGAATGCTGAACGTGCAGCTCGATTTATGCACCCCTTAGTTACACAGGAATGGTTGTTTGCGAGAGAGAAAAAAAAATTGTTACCTCACACGAATTGTGAGTGATTTAAGCAAAAACGTGCTTTTTTCAGTATATATGCGCAAATGTGTGTGAATGTGTGTGTATATGTAATTGATTTTTATGTTTTTTTATTGTATTTTTAAAATATCGTATGAATAAATTTAAAATAACCTGTATAAATTTGACACGCGACTCGAGTGATTTCATACTAAGTCTTTGAAGATGAATTTTTTCTTTGTTATATTGTTTTTTCTTGTATCTTCATTAGTTAGTGATGCTGTTGGCGATGCTGATGCTGACTGTTGTTATTGCGACTATCCATCCAAGCGCGTTTATCATATGTATCCGACCACGGTAAATACAGATGGTGAAGAGAAGAAGCAGAAGAATGTTGTTGGTGTAAAGGAGCTGGAGAAGAAGGAGGAGGAGGAGGAGCACAAAGAAAGAAATACAACAAACACACCGCATTAAAAGCTGGAGAAGAAGAAGGAGGACGACGAAGAAAGAAAGACAAACACTGTGCATTAAAACTCGTTTTTTTATTTAACTTTTGAACAAGGTTGATTAATATTGTCTAATGTTGTTATTTTGTTAAAATTTGTTTCAAGTGATTTTAGACGTGCATATTCCATTGACGGTAGACTTTCTAGATCTCTATGTAAAAAATGTTTAGGCACACGTGTTAATAAAGCACATTCATTTAAAGTAATTGTTTCCTTTGATACAGCGTGTTGTAGACAGCATGGGAAGATGCAGCATACGCCGGGTGCGCAATTATCTACGCTCACACCAAATACCTCTGGAATTCGCCGACACTTTTTTACAGAGCATTCTTCTACATCCTCAGCTAATGTTGATATACACCATAGCTGCTTAGCAACAGGTTGAATAATCTTTAAGATATCTTCCTCCCTATATCCAACGTTATAACCTTTTTTCACCAGTTGTTGGACTAAGTATAACAATGTATTTGAACCAGTTTCTTTTTCTTCTTTCTCAGCCATTTTTTTTCCCTACAGTTAATTTTTCCCTTACACTACCTTTGATAAACAGTACTTTAACACAGCACTTTTATTAAGTCAACATTGACATAACAATTATAAAGTCAAATGTTAATTTTTCAAGGGCTTTTTTTAACATCCTGTTTACCTTCTAGAAAAAATCGGGAATTAAATATTCGGACAAACCGTAATGAATTCCACATTTTTCTCACAATTTCAGTTTTAGAAAAAATCACACATCTTATTGGGTGAGAAACTTAATTACCTTAAAAAATATGCATATATATAACCGTGAAAAAAAATAGAATTGCCATATTTTGAGAGAGAGAGTTGATAAGCATGGATCAACTATCTGTTTTATATAAATTTATCAGCGAGAATAAGATCGACATTAATGAAGTGATGAGGCTGAATAATGAACGGTTGGGGAGAGAACAGCGGGAAGAGCAAGAGCGAGTAACAGCAGCAGCAGCAGCAGCAGATGCAAAACGAAAACAACAGGTTGCGAGGTTAGAGAAAGAGCGGAGTGTCGCAATAGAGAATGAACGACAAAAGTGTAACGACGCTCGTCCTAGTATGGTGATGGGGGGTTTTTATTCGCAGTTGACCGAACCCAGCTTTCCGAATTTATCACCTCTTTCCGACGACGACTCTGGTGATGCTGGTGGCGATGGCGAGAGCGAAATAAATGTGTTTACGCAGAATGTAGGGGGAGAAGAAAAAGTAGAAGTTGTTGGTAACAGCGCCACCGCTTGTATTGCTGATGCTGGCGATTGCAACGATATTCTCAATCTAGGAGATTATATCTTCCCAACACCAATTCTTGAATCTCGACCGACTCAAACCGCGGCGGTTCGACCACAGGGTAAAAGCATAGATATTTTAAAACAAGCATACAATGAACTGGAATTTAATAGATTAGAAGAACACGTAGATAAAAGAAACTATCGACGAACGCTTTGTTTTAAAAAAAAAGATATACTCATTGACACGTATGCTATATTAAATAGGTACGATAGAGATGTAGTTGTAACAGCAGAGAATAAATTTAAAGAACTAAAATACGTTTATAATGAAAAACAAAAAAAAATAAAAAAATTAGTTAAGATAAAAGATAAGCTAGCGACATTAGAAATGATAGCGGCGAGATATGTATTACCGGATAAAACCACCAAGAAAAGTAAAATTTAAAGAAAAAAATATTTGATGTATTTTTTTAGTATTTAAATTTGATATGTAGATGTAGTTGGGTTTAAGAGAAATAGTGTATAGTTTGTAATGAGATTTAAATTTGATGTAAATTGGGTTTTTAATTTAGTTTGTAATGGGGATTTAAATTTGATGTAAAATTGGATTTTTTAAAAAAAATGAGGTATAAAACGCTGTTTTGTTTTTTCATTGTGTTATTTTAAAATGGAATTTATAATAGAGGAGGTGAATAAAAGCGGTGTTATTACGCGGGACGACGTATTTGAGAAAAAAATTAAAGAAAACATTTCGCGACAAAGAAATCTTTTGAAAAATATATCCGCTAATATTCTGAAGGACCAACTTCGGGATATATATAACAAAATTGAACGTTATACTATCGGGGATATTATCGCGTATTACTCGCTGCTAATCGTATTTTTTGAAGGTGAAGAAAAAAACCAAGAATTTTTGATTAGAGATATTACAAGATTCACGTGTTCACATCTCAAACATTGCATCGACGTGAAATTTGACACCGATTATTGGGGGATAACGAAGAAATGAATTTGGAACATCATTTAAGAATCAAAATATTTTCCTACTATGTTGTACTCATGGAAGAAGAAGAAGAGGATAACTTGTTTTTTTACAAGTGCGCAAAATATGCACGGGGTTTAACTGATTTTTACCGGATAAAAAAATCAGATCGAGAACAAATGCAAATAAGTGAAATATGCGTTTATTTACATAAACGTAGCATGAAAAATTATAATGAGGGTGAATATTCAATAAATTACAGATATTGCGGTAATCACATTCCACCAGCGCCTGACTATATAGAATTATACATGGGATTATTAGATGAACATTATCGTAGAATTAGAGTTGAGGATGACGTGTTGAATTTGATACCCACACGAATATATTATATATTTGAATATATACACCCGTTTGGTGATGGCAATGGTCGTGTGGGAAAAGCTTTACACGCTATATTGAGAAATAATTTATCGTGTATGGTAAAGTCTTTTGAACAACATAAAATGTTATGTGAGCAACTAGAAATATTGCAATGTAAAAAAGGTCAACGTGTTTTCGAAGATAGAAAATCACATTTGCACATGTTGTTTAATTTGAAAGATATATTAGAGTAATTTTTTTAAATAAGCAATAAAATTATCGGTAGCATATACACATGTAAAGAAACTACGAATAAAACTTGTTAACTCGCCGTTGTGGTTGTTAACGTATTCGACAATTATTGCGTGAATGTTTGTTTGCTGGGTGAAAATATATTCTCCTGGTTCAAGATTAGTTAACGTAATAATTGGTTCTGAAAGAAGTGTTAAGTTTTGTTTTATTTTTTTTATTGATGTTTTTGACACACTGTCATAGTCAAACATTTCAAATTCACGCGTGTCTACATGTGCTGAATTTTTTTCCTCACAATTTTTAAAACAACATATTTCAAGATTTTTGTTCTCTGAAATAATTTCATGAATGTTGTAAGTATGTGTTTGTTTCTGAATCATACCACGTGGATTGTGTTTTTCGCAAAAAGAAATAAAGCAACAGGCTATATTTAACAAAAAAGTCACACTTATCTCACCGTCTTTGCATTTGAGCGCTTGGTGGAAAAAATTTGGTGATTTGCAATACATATAGACTGCTATACTCACACCTTCATCACCGTACTTTTTATATATATATGCGAATACTTTGTGTAATGAGGTGCACGTTTTCTTGTTCCAACAATTTCGATATATCCAGAAAGAGTAAGGTACATGCATACGATTGTCATTTAGAAGACCTACACGATGGTAAATTTCAGCATGCCATGGTTCAAAGTCACCGGGTATTATAGGGAAATAATAAGAATTATATATTAGACACCCTCTTTTAGGAAATAATGAATAAAAAAATCGTTTGTCTTTTGCTAATATTAAATGACGTTCCTGATTCTTGATACTCCAGTTTTCAACTCTTTTATACATATATGGGATTGTCATATAAAGATCTTCATTTCTGGCAATGACGTGACGTAGTTTTCCATCGCCGGGAAGTACATTCCCACCACAGTATAACCAATATTGATGCGGAATATTCCAGAGTGTAGCCGTCTCGCGCTTTTTATGTAGCGGAATCAGTCTTATGAAACCCCCTTCGTATATATCCGCCAAACCCATCAACCAGTACAGCAACCCGATTTCTCGGTTTGGGAAAAAGCGAAAATGACTTGTGTACATCAGTACCATTTTTAATAAACCAACAACGGGTGTTTCTTCTCCCTCTGCTATTTTTTTATCTTCTCAACGTACACGTTTACTTTTTTTGCATTCATTTATTTCTCCTGCTGAACGTTTATTCATCGTGAATTTTCTAAGACAGTCAGACTTTTTTGAGAAAAATTGTGATGTACGCATTTTTTATACGTTCTTTTTTTTAGCAAACCTAAATTTCGAATTTTTTTTAGTTAAAAAAAAATTAGAAAATATAATGAGGCGGTTTTAATATAAAAAACCCGTTTTTTAATTAATTAATTTAAAACAACGTCCTTCAGCTGTCGTGTAAGTGCGCAATATGAGTAGCGACGAGAAACGTGGTGAATTTTTGAAAAGCGATGAGGAAGAACGTGCTGAAATTTTGAAAAAATGCGTGATTTAAAAGAGCAAACACAAAAATATATAATTAGTTACAAGAGCGTGCAGCAAGCTATTACAGAGTACGCTTTAAAAGGGGAAAAAGACGGTGAATTGCTGAATTGGAAAAATTATCAGGTGATACTTCAGGAACTCTCAAATGGAAAATTGTAAAATATGTTGTCAACAAATAGTGTGGTTTGAACGGTGTTATTTTACGTGTAGAAAATGTGATGTGAATATAATGTATTGTGATTTATGCAGAAGAATTTCTCCGATAGTAATTGGAAGACGTGTCATGTGTTCTCGATGCGTTTGTATAAAGAGGAAACAGCGTTGGGGTTTGCGATTCAAACAACCATGAAACGTGTGTTCATATGTACAGCAGATTTTGATAAAGCGGTAATTGAGCAGGAGAATAAAAAAAAGGAAAGGAAATTAGAAGAAGAAGAATATGCTCCTTCATCATCGACATTATCGCCATCATCATCACCAGCAGCAGTAGCAGCAGCAGAGCCACAGAGTCATGAGATCGCGACGTTTGAACGGTGTATTTTGGAGATGATAAGCAAGAATATCAACAAGATTTACTTTGATCGGTGTGGATGTATCATCACACAGGAAGAAAAAGTTGAACTGTTTCTCGAAGATGCCTTGAAAGAATTGAACCGTACTGAACTGCGTGATAGTTTTCTTACTGATGTTAAACAGAGCATGCCCTCGTATGATATAACGCTTGTCAGTAACATATTAAAAATGATAAAATGCGACAGGCACATGCGTAAACTACGTGAAGATAATTATGATTACTTTAAAGATAAATTGACGAATTTTTAATTTTTTTACTCATTCTGTTGTAAGATGTATTCGCGTTACGATAGCGAGTTTAACAAAGTTGTAAATCATGTGGATTTATTTGGTGTAAAAGGAGAAGAAATATTAAAAAATGTTACGCATATTATGGATTGTGAATGTTATCGCATTAATTCGCTGGTTTATTTTCGCGAGGTTTCGCTGATTTATATGGATAGTGGGAGATATAAAATGTTCCATTGTTTTATCGAAGATGCTCAAGATTACGGGAAAATGAGTAAACAAGATAAACGCACCATTCATCATCAATTTCAGATTCACGGTCTAAAGTTATATAATTATCGAAAAAATCCGCGATATTACAATCAGGCGGAATTTTTAGAGGAATTTAAAAAAAAATTTAGCGGTAAACCTGAGATTTTATTTGGCTATAAAGGGGGTAAAATTGAATCTGATTTATGCGCGTTAATGTGTGTGGAATGTGTAAATTTAGAACATTTCGGTGTGGAAAAATATGAAAAAATACCTAAATATTTTCTTAAAGATATAAAGATTTGCAGGGAACATGTGAGACATAATGTTCATTGTTCTTTATACGAGGTTAGGCTTTTCGCAGCACAGGTTGCCGAGTTAACACACAATACAAAAAAAAGAGATAAAATTTTGTATTCTTATGGCTGATAAAAAAATTATTATAAAAAATCCGCGTTTTTGGTTTCATTCAGCAGACGATGGTGGGAAAATACCCGTGAAACGTGCCGATGGCAAATATCATTTTCGAGAACAAAGTGCGCGTCAAGGTGCTATTATCGATCCTTATGTTAATGAGAAAACGAGAGCCATTACTTTCACATCTATAAATTCAGGAGCGCGTCATCAAAATGGCTATCCATTTTCTTTAACGCAAACCCCCGATGTAGATGAGTGGGAAAAAAGAAAAATTATTGATTCTATCGAAATAAAAATTTCTAAAAATGTGGTGGATCAAGAAAATGGGAATATTTTCTTCACGATACTTCAAGTAAATAAAGATTTGTTGAAAGTAACTACTCCTTATGTTGAGAACTTTATATCATCGAATCAAATAATTCCTCGAAATTCAAAAAACGCGTATTTTAGTTTACCTATGTTTTCAAGTTCAGTTAAAATTGACAATTTAAAATATGATTTATCCCGAGACGACGATTTAATTTTACTTCAACATATTGAATTTACACAAGACATTAAAACAAAAAAAGGTGTAAAATACGGTATAGGAAATTTACCCTACGTAATGTATGAAACACATGTAATTTATTCCGATAATTTTTTTTAAAATAAAAAAAATATATAATAAATAAGACTACGCATTTTTTTGTTTTTTTTATTTATTTATTTATTTGATTTTTTTATTTATATATTTTTTAAAAAATTATTGTAAATAATATTTTTTAGGCGACATTCTTCCACCAAATTGCTGATATGTGTCTACATCCGGTTGTACCAAACCACCAAATTGTTGGGGTTTTTAAATTTTTCACTTTAACCGTACCGTTTTTTATTTTTCTTATAATTTTTTTTTTGGCGGATTCAAAATCTTTCATAATTTTTATTACTTTTTGAATTTTTTTACCACCTCTTTGTCCTTTTTTCCCTCGAAATCCCGTGTTTCTCCGGTTTCTACTCATTTTCGTGTTTTTTTAAAGTATCCACGTGGCCAGTACTCATCGTCGTAGTCGGCAAAAATTTCCTGATGGGGTTTTATAGCTGCGGTTGCATGTAATTTAAAATGATTATTGTATTTTGTTGTTCCTGTAAAACAAGCGTTATTTTTATACCGCGATCCTTTTGCATCGTTACAAAATCGGGCCGCCCCATCGGTCGATTTATAAGCATCGACGCAGTGGCGGGGACCATCACATAAGCTATATTGTGCAATTGTTTTACGGCCATATTTTCGATCCATTTGTTTTACTGTGGTTCTTTGGCCTGTGTACGCGGCTACGTTAGTGCTGCGTCTAAAAGGTTTTTTCCAAGCGTACAACCCTTTGCCAGCGTTTGGAATCCGTGATTTTTTAACACGTAAGTTATCTTCTTTTGCTAGATGTATCCAACATTTATGCGTGTGTGCTGTTCTTTTTCGACATCGTTTTCTTTTTAACGTGAAGCTTCGACATTGTAAAACAGCTCGTACATTTTGTGAAATTAAACTCATTGTTCGACCTCCTCTATTTACCCCTTGTTTAACCATTTTTTATTTATTTTTTTTTAGAATATTGTTCTTATCCCCATGTAAAGCTCCTGGTTATTTTCTATTTTTTCTCTCTGTGTGATAAATTTTATTAAACATTCTATTTTATACAATATATCTGAAGGTATGTTTATTATTATTTGACGCATATAATTAAGACGTTGCGTTAATTCAAAACTTGAAATAAATATTAATTGTTTTCCCTCGTTATTCTGAAATTCTTTAAGGCAGTCTTGTAAGATAAAAGGAGAAAATAATATTTCCGCATCATTATTGACGATTTCGTACCCGATGTGAGTATGTCCGTTTTCTTTATTTTTTAAATAAACCTCGATGTGAATTTGATCGTAATCCATTGGAGCTTGGGTTTAAACTAAAAACTAAAAACCGTTGCTTTTTTATTTTATTTTTTTTTTTTTTTAGTTTTTTAAAAAAATGGGGGAAATGTGTTCTAAAGATAAACCCTTTTTTACATTTAATTGTATAAATATACGTGATTCAGAAAACGTTGTAATCGATCGTGTTGATGGTGGTAGTGAAGTAAAAGAAGAAGAAAAAGAGAAAAGAAAATTTCTTTCTTTTTTTAGAAGAAGAAGAAATGGCTGAAAAAAACCCCTATGTGTTTACAAATGAAGATGTGAGTGAAATAAGGGAGTTATTAGAAAAACGCAAAAAAAAAGGAAAAGATGATGGAAAAAGGGTTGAAGAAGACTTTAAAACTAATATTATCGAGTCATCCCATAATGAAAAATTTAAATTTTCTCAAAAAACATTACACGTATCGATTGCGCGAAAATCGGGCATGAATTTTATCGCCTTTATTCAATCGTTACGTGTAGTGTTTACGTACTTACTGAATGTAGCTCGAGCCTCTACAAGTTCAGAGAATGATTATGTGCGTTTTATTTTTTCACACGCACCAAAATCTTATTTTTCAACCGCTGTTCTCCGACTTAAAGATTTTGACGTCAACTTCTTACTAAATATTTTTGAAAAAATGATGCAAAGCAACCGCACGTTGATCGCTGATGGGTGGGAAACAAGTGTTGTAATTCAAACTTTTCCACACACGTATAGTAAAAATAAAAAAAAAAATAAACAATTGGGTAAAAAAAAAATATATCGGCAATTAGGTGCTGGGGGTGGCGATGATGATGAGGGTGGCGGAGGTAAAAATGTGGAAAAATACGGTCGCGATCAACGTATGGGTGTTTTTTACACTGTGTGCGATGGGTTAAACAAAATCATTAAAAATTGTTGTTTCGTAGTTAGTTTATTAGTGGGGTTATCGTGGTTAAAAAAAGACACGCGGTATGTGCAGATGGAAAGATCCCCACACACAGCTGTCGATACACTGTACACTATTGATGAGGTTCGTAGGATTTATGAAAAATGCGGTATAGTTGAAGGATGTTGTGTGGGATCAAAACATTACGATAGTGTTTATCAGAATTTTCTTAAACAGCAGGGTGTTGACTTAGTAGTATATTCGGATCAATTTGATAACGACATAGTGTATAATTCGCGGTGCGATAAAGAAGGTAATTTAATTAAGTTAACCAACGATATTGTTTGTTTGTGGTTAAATAATAAACATTACGATGTCGTTTTAAGTATGGTTAAGTTTTCGAAGTTACCACCAAGCAAATTTTGCGTTAAATGCATGAATTATTACTTAAATCACGAACGTAAAGATACGCATATATGTTATAGCCACTTAACATGCCAACGTTGCTATAAACAATCTAAATGTCGTCTTATCATTGATTGCAAAATTGAGTGTTCTAATTGTAATATTTTATTTTATAATAATAAATGTTTTTTAGCTCATTTAACAAATCGTGTTTTTCCCCCTCAACAGGGTAATTACGGGAAATTAACACCGTGTAGTTACTTATTTTATTGCCAAACTTGCGGTAAGATTGTTCCCCGATTTCGTTTTTTTTCTGCGAAGAATGTGAAAAAGCATGACTGTAACAAACAGTTTTGTTAACACTGTAACGACTATAAGGATAAATCGCATTATTGTTATATGAAGACCGTGAAAAAAAACAAAGAAGTTGTACAACCTACTTTATTTTTTTTTTATTTTGAAACGCGCGTCGATAAGAATAAATTAATGGTACCGTATTATTGCGTCGTGCAAAAAGTGTGCCGTAAATGTGAAAATATCGAGTTTAAAAAAAGTAAAAATTACATTGCGAGCGATAATATTCAACCTTGCTGTGGAAAACGGGAATTTGTTTTTCAAGGAGATAATACTGTAGAGGAATTATGCGAGTTTCTATTAGCACAAGAAAATTCTGTTTGGCTAGCGCATAATGGCGGACGATTTGACACAATTTTTATTTTTCAATATCTCATTAATGAAAAAAAAATTTATCCCGACACCATAATGAATGGTTGTAAAATAATGATGTTGAAAATCCCTGATAAAAAAATAACTTTTTTCGATAGCTATTCATTTTTACATATGAAATTATCAAAAATTCCAAAAACAATGGGTCTTGAAGAATTAACGAAGGGTTTTCATCCGTATAAATTTACAGATTTATCCTATGTAGGGTGTGTTGTTGCGCGTGATTATTTCGATCTTGAAAATATGGAAAAGAAAACAAAAGTTGAATTTGAAGAATGGTATTTGAAAAAAAAAGAAAAACAATATGTATTTGAAGAAGAAATGTATTATTACTGTAGCTCGGACGTCGATATTTTACGAAAAGGGTGCATTAAATTTGCTATGTTTATGCGGGAAACTTCGGGCGTCACCCCTTTTTACGACACGGAATGTATCACCATAGCGAGTTTGACGTGAAAAGTATTTCGAATGAATTTTTTAAGAGACAAATGTGTTGGAATCATACCTGCTTCAGGGTATAGAGGGTACACTAATCAAAGTGTTGTGGCGCTAATATGGCTAGATAAAATAAACGCAGAAGAAGCAAACGGTATGTTAGAGTACAAATGTTCGCGAAATGGTGAAAAGCAAATTTTGGGGCGTTATGTTGACGGTTTTTATGCCAATACCGTCTACCAATTTCACGGGTGCTATTTTCACGGGTGTCCGAAATGTTATTTCCCCTACGAAACGAATCGTTTAAATAATACAAAATTTACATATCTTTACGCAGGTACAAAAAAATTTACACACCGTATGGAAAAAGCCGGCTATAAAGTAGTAGAAAAATGGGAGTGTGATTTTCGAGAAGAATGTAAACTTACAAGAAAAAGCATAGTTGAAAAAAGGATTTTTTACACCGCTTATCTCCCGTTAGAAATAAGAGATGCGCTTTACGGTGGGCGAACATCACCTGTTTGCTTGTTTAAAAACACAAACGTGAATGAAAAAATTAATTACGATGATTTCACATCTTTATACCCTTACGTTCAAAAAGCTAATAAATACCCTGTTGGTCATCCGACGATATACATTAAAGAAGAATGTGAGGGTGTGAAAATATCTGAAGTATTCGGCTTAGTAAAATGCCGTATTCTGCCACCGCAAAACTTGTATTTCCCCGTTTTACCCGTACGTCTTAACGATAGATTAATATTTCCTTTGTGTCACGCGTGCGCTAGTACGGTTCAATTAACGGCGTGCACACATAACGAAGATGAGCGCTGTATTTCGGGTACATGGTCTAGCGTAGAAGTAAATAAAGCTATTGAAAAGGGCTACCGCATTATTAAAACTTATGAAATTTACCATTACCCGCGTCAAGAAAGAATTTTTCAAGAGTTTGTAAATTGTTTTTTAAAAATAAAACAGGAGGCGAGCGGTTTTCCAGACGAGTGTTATGACGACGATAAAAATTTAATCGATTCCGAAGTTGATAAATATATCGCTGATTATTATAAAAACGAGGGTATTTTATTAGATAAAGACAAGATAGAATATAACCCCGGCTTACGAGCCACAGCAAAAAATATATTAAATTCGCTTTGGGGTAAATTTGCGCAAAACTATAATAATACAAAAGTCGATTTTTTATCCGATTACCACGAGTTACTAAGGTTAGCGAACGATCCGAATGTAGACTTAACCTCAACTGATTTTGTTAACGAAAACACCTTACGCGTTACTTATCAAAAAACCGATGTTGTTACTACACCGTTAAAAACGGGGAACGTAGTTATCGCAAGTTTTGTCACAGCCTATGCGCGCTTGAAATTGTACGAGTTGATCGATAGCTTAGGCGCGCGAGTTTTGTATTTTGACACCGACTCCGTAATTTACACGAGTAAAACTAGCGATGTAGCAGTTAAGAGGGGGAATTATCTGGGCGAATTAACAAATGAGTTAAAAAAAACGAATGGATCACTCAATTTTGCGCGACAGGACCGAAATCGTATTCGTACCGAACAAATTTAGATAACGAAATTGTGCACATAAAAGGTTTTAGTTTAACCAATGAGAAAATAAAAAAACAGTTAAATTTTGAATCATTAAAAAATTGTGTTGAAGATAAATCGCAACTGATTAAAATTAAATATACAGATAAAATAACACGCGATAAAATCAACCATATTTTTACCGCAGATGAAGAGAAAATATTTACTTTCACTTTTAACAAACGTGTAGCTAAAAATAATTTTTACACCGTTCCTTATGGTTTTTTAGAGAGTTAAATTAAACGATGCTGTAATACCATTTCAACACCCGTTTATGTTAACATTATGCGGACCGTCGCAGTGTGGCAAAACATTTTGGCTTTACAAATTATTACAATCCATCGAGGTCATGATCACACCTTTAATCGATAAGGTTTTGTTTCTATACACATCTTATCAACCGCTGTACAGTGAGATCGAACGCGTGGGGAAAGAAAAAAATCTGGAAATTGAATTTATCGAGTGTACTAAAGGGATACCAAAAGCAACTGATTTGCAAACTAGTTTAAACGATAATACTTTAGTAGTTTTAGACGATCTTATGACTGTTGCTGCTTCTTCGAAAAAAAATTTAATTAATTTGAATAACTTTGCATGTCGTGACGCACACCATAAAAATATTAGTGTTATTTTTGTGTGTCAAAATTTGATGTACGGTGATGGTAAATTACGGAACTCACGTGTCAATAGTCAATATCATTTAATGTTTAAAAATTTAGCCGATGTTAGAAATATGTATACTATTGCCGACAATAAACAAATTAATCGTGAAGTATTCACAGCTATTTTAGATGATGTAAATAAAGACCCGTATGGTTATTTATTATTTGATAACGCGGCAAATAGCTATGAAAATACACGCGTACGCACTAATATATTTCCCGGTGAAAATACATTAATTTATAATGTGTGATTTTTTTTTCTTAATAAAAAAATTAATAAAAAATATATTGTTTTGTTATTTATTTTCACGTTCACTTATAAACAAGATGCGGAGGCGAAAACAACGCCGTCAATTAGGGGGTTTTTACGACCCTTTTCGCGCGAAACAAACGAATCAACCGGAATATTTATACCGTACGAAAAAAAACAAAGGGGTGGTCGTGTCAAACCGCGGAAACGAACGGTTGGTAAAATTCTGTATAACCCAAACTGGTAATGGGTAGAAAAAAAAAAAGGAAGAAGAACGAGATTTATTAAAAAGTTAAAAAAAACAAAAAAAAAGGACAAAAAGGGGGTATTTTGAGTATATTTATGCCAAAATCACTCACTCCTAGGGAGCTGTATCGTAAACGTTAGCGAACATTCGAAAAAAAAAATTAAAAAAAAAAATGTCTAAACAAACCGGCGGGACAACTGTTTACGCGCCCGGAATGCGTAAGAATTTCTTAGGAATTCCTCAATATGGCGCGGGTATCGCCGGAGGGTGGTTTCCCTTTAAGGGTCTTATAGAGGCGGGTATGGAAGCAAACAAAAAAGGTCAATTGGGTGGTAAAAAACAGAGAGATTTGAAAAAAAGACAAAGAGGAGATGGATTGAAAAAAAGACAAAGAGGAGATAGACTGAAAAAAAGACAAAGAGGAAATGGTTAAAAAAAAGACAAAGAGGAGATGGAATGAAAAAAAGACAAAGAGGAAAAAAAACAAACCAAAAAGGAGGTTTTTTACAATTAGCAGCTATGATTGCTGGGTTAATGTGATTGAGAAAAAAATTATTTAATAAAAGACATTAAAATTACGACAACATTGTTGATTTTCTTCTTTACTTTTACATTTTTTAAATATTAATTTATCGATAATATTACCAAATCTAAAATCTATTTTTTTTTTAAATTCATTTCGTTTTTTATTTTGATTTTACTGTTTTTCCATTTCCACCATTTACCTGCATTTTCTATGTTTTTGCTTTTTTCATATAAATATAATAAGGACCAATAACCACAAGTATACGTTATTTTTTATTGTAATGGTTGTTTCTGCACATAAATAAATTTCTTTTGTTGTTTTTTCGCATATTTCAACCAATAATCGCGACGGTAAAAATCGACTGACTTTGCAAAACTATCGAAAAAATACATTTTATCACCACTCAACCAAATAGCTATCCAATGGCGCCTGCCAGAATCACTTTCGTCCGTATTCCATATCCAGCAACAATTTTCTGTTATATTTTTAGGAAACACGTCCGCCGGAAAAGCCCCCCCAAAAAATTTTTTTAATATAACATTTTCAGACGCTAGCTTTTCAATTTCGTTAGTGTACAGAAAACGTTTTAAAAAACATATGAATTTATTTGTTTTTTTACCCGTCATTTTTTAAAAAGAATATTTTCTACCACGAGCTTTTTGACGTGAGTAACTAAAACTCTGTGGTTTATCATCGGCGTCGCTATACGTTTTTTTTTTCTTTTTTCTCCTGGTACATAGAAATCGTAATTGAGAGGATCGTCGTCTGTTGAACTTGTTGTTCCTGAACTTGCTGCAATGCCCGCTGTATCGCCGCTCTCGTAATGTTTTGTAGTGTAGTGTTTTCTCAATACAGTGTTCTTAATGATGCTAGCAGGCATATTTTTATTTTTTTTAAGTATTTTAAAGCAGCTCTTCGTTCATTAAGGTTTAACATAAACTGTTTGCTCGCGTTGTGTGATAAATCGTATACTAAATCCTCGCGATTAATGCTTTTATTTCCCATTTGAAGAGTGTTGCTTTTCAGACCTTTTTTATTTAAAAATTCTATTATTTTTTTTTCAGCAGGTGTTCTTTTCTCTCCTTCTTCGGGCATTTTCTTTTCTTTTTCATCCCCATTACCATCAGCAACCGTTAAATTGTCGGCTTTACGCTTAAGAGCGTTTTTTTGTTTTAAAAAACCTACCACGCTTTCACCGACATGTTTGTTTTGTTTAACAGCGTTTTCCATCGCTTCTTTTGTTTCTTCCAACTGAAATTCATCTTGGTTTTTTATTCCTTGAAGAAGTTTCTTATTTTCATGATCGTTTTTTAAATATTCAAACATCTCGTTCAATTTAACGGCATCAACTAATTGTAATTTATTCATTTTTCTTTTTCAATCTTACTTAAAAATTTAAGCGCTCTTTCAAATACAATGCTGAGACAATGATCCTCGCATATCATGATCTTAAGATCGTGTGAATTAATTTTTTTACACGTCATTTTTTTAAGTATATATAAATAGTCGTCGCTGCATTTTATCGGAATTCTTTTTTCCACGATATTTTTGGCTAAAAGTAATATTTTTTTTTTTAAATTTTCATCGTATAGCTGGTGTTTTTTAACCATATTTACTTTAAAAAATTCTTTAACCGAAGGGATGAATTTTTTTTTTTTTTTTTTTATTTTTTTTTTCATAAGCTGGTGGTATAATATTAATGATTTTAACACACCAGCCTCATTTTCATCATCATCATCATCATCATCATCATCATCATCATCATCATCATCTTCACTTTCAGACATAAACTCATTTTCTGAAAAATCAGATGATTCGTCTTTTTCTATTTTATTTTTTTTTCATTATATTTTTCTTCTTCTTCTTCTTCTTCTTCTTCTTCTTCTTCTTCTTCTTCTTCTTCTTCTTCTTCTTCTTCTTCTTCTTCTTCTTCTTCTTCTTCATTTTCTTCTTTTTTTTTCTTTTTTTTTCTTCTTCTTCTTCTTTTTTTTTTTTCTTTCTTTTTCATCCATTTTTTTAAGCAAATTTCGACGCTGCTGGTTGAACTATAATATGTCCTTTATTTAAATGTGTTTCTTTATCAATTATATTTCCAGCACGTATAGTTTTAATTATTTTTTTTTTTGTGAATTCCCGTTAGCTTTTCCCATGGTGAGAATTAAAGTTGTGAGTAATGTTTTTGTTTTCTCAAAAATTTATACGTCGTATAACATACGTGCAGGCGTTTTCATACCAACTTTTATTTCATTACGAAATTCACCAATAAAGAAAATGTTTCCCGCATTAGTATCGGCTGAGAAATCCATGTGCACGTTGACAACACCGCTGGGTCGATTAGGTAACACTTTCAAATGTGTGTCGGAATTTGTAGTTAAATCGAAAGCTAAAACCGCATATCCCGTTATAAAAGCAGCATAAGTCATAGGCATTTCGGAATGATTTCTATTAAGAACAGTACGTAATTGCTCGTATGCTTCAATTGAATTTTTTATTGTCCCAATAGACACGCTATTTACTGTGACGTTTACATTTGAATAGTTCTCCCATCTGAAACGAAATACGTTCGTACCCATAGTGCCGGCAAAATTGGTACGTCTCACGTACACGATAAATAAACGAACAGGACATGAACCATTAAACACATCGTTTTCTATATGCGATCTTCGAGCACCAGCTACTGCCGACATTACCGTGCGGAACGTTGTCGAATAATATCGCGCTTCTTGCGAATCAGTAACAAACGCTGTGTTTAAAGCGTTGCTCAACTGATCTTTTGGTTTATAAACAGGTATTCTTAGATGTAGATCTTCTAACGACATTCTCATAGCAGCAAAGTCTGCATCCCCGTGATTCGCACCTGTGAAAAGGAGCGGGTAGGGTGCTCTTACATATTTTAGTTCCAGTTTGAAAGCTGACGGTAAGAAAACTTCGCCACCCGATTCGCTAAAACACGGTAGATCAATTTTATCAATAAGTTGTACCGCATCTATTTCGTTTGTAAGAAGATATCTACCTGCCGCACCCACGTTAAGCCCTTGAACGGTATCCATGCGACCAGCGGTATCAAAATAACCGCAATTTACTTGCGGTGAATCTTTATACATTTTTGGCGTTTCACGTGTGAGAATTTTTATATACGCTGCAAAAAAATTAAAATTACTAGCAGGCGTAATTAAACACTCATTAATCTTCAATTGTGCAGAGGACCACATAGTACGAAAAGGAAAGGGTGGCGGTACAAAGTTAGCGTTTGCCTGAAGAGCACCAGCTCCATCTCGAAGTGATATTTTCCCGTACATTCTCGCTTCGCTTGTTTTTATTAATCCGACATTATTCCCCTGTCGTTTAAATGTGTACGCGTCTGAATAAGGTGTATTGGGATAGGGTGGACCACATCGACACGATTTTCCGTAAAAAGATCGTTAAACGGTGTTGGTTTAAACAACTGTAAAGGTTTTGAAAATAATGTCTCGTGTTGATCGACCTCTTGATCATGGGGATCCATTTTTTTTAAAAAAAAACAAATTAAATATTAACTTTAAGAATTCCCTTTGTCGTGTCCAATAGCTTAGGCAAAAACATACCAAGTGCCATACCCGCACCAAACCCACCGCCTTTTTGTTGTTTTCTTTTTGTTTTTCTTCTTTTTTTTACTTTTCTATTGCGTGCCATGTCACCAGCAGTAAACAAAACGAAAAATGATTTTTTTTTGACAAACATTTTATTAAATATCAAATTAAAATAATAAAAAAATAAATAAATAAAAAATTTCCTTTTTTTTCTTTTTGAAATTTTTTACATTTTTTATAATAAAGTTAAAAAATTATCTATTTAAAAGACGTAAAAGTTCAGGATGTAAAGTATCTTTTTTTTTTCTTTTTGCAGGTTTTACATAATTTTGTTCGTGCTTTTCATCCATATTTGGGGGTAGCCCCACACGACCATTGAGTAAAATTTCTCCTTTAGTCTGTTTTGTTTCTTGTTTGATTACAAAATAATTCCGATTATAGCCGCCACCATTTCTTCTTCCATTTAATAAATCCAAATAGTCTTTTTCATCTAATTGTGATGTTTTCTTCTTGTTCATCTTTTTTTTTTTCTCTTATTCACCCTCTTCAAACAAATTCAAAATGACCGTAATTTCTTCATCACGCATTCTTTTATCACTATCTTTTTCATATGCAATAAAAAATTGGACTTTTTTTTCCATAGTGTTTGATAATAACATTAACGGTAGTTTTTTTTTAAACACCGAATTTTTAGGGTTTTTTTCATCATAAAATAATAATAAACGCTTAGATAATAACATGTGTTGCTCTTCGAGCTGTCCTAAGCCACAATCTCTGCTATTGAGGTATGTTAAATTTTCAAATTTATTACTCGAGTTGTTTTTCCAAACCGCAGAAAAATCAAGTTTTCTACAATATAATAAACGAAAATTTCCTCGAGTGTTTTTACATTCTATAGAATTTAAATTCCATAATACGTTCTTATCACCATATGAAAAAGACGAAAAAGGAAATGAAATTTCATGGTCAACCATTTCCAACCTATTTTCAATCGCTTTAAAATGTAATTTAAGCATAATGAACTACACCTTCGATGCTAACAGTTCCCGAATCAAAGGGTACTTTAACACCTACAGCGTCTTTTAATGCAATATGTAACGAAGAAATACACGCTTTTTTAAATTTTCTTTTAACCGGTACAGATGGGGTATAAATAATTAATTCACCGTTACCTTTTCCTTGCTCACTCCAACGAATTGGAATTGTACTAATAAGTTCGCTAGATGTGTCGCCAATAGAACTTCTTTCAAGTTCACTACAATAAATAAATATTTTATCTAACCCGTCAGATATGTCGGGTAAATGGTGTGCTACAATCGCTTGTGTTGTATCATAAACTTTTATACCATCGCAAGGGATGTTCCATTGTTTAAACCATACAACCTCATTCACAAGCCCTAACATAAAAGCTAATTTTTTAGAAAATGTCAACATATTCGCAACACAAAATTTTGCGTCGATTCCAACCATTGATGGTGCTACCCTATGATAAAAATCGGTATCTTTTGCGTCATCTCCTACTCTCACCCCATTGACGGTTCTTGTCGGAACTCCTTGATTCGCCCAATATTCGATGTATACCTTCTCCGTTATTTTTACTTTTCCCCCCGCTGTTAATAGAAATGCTATATCATATTCGTTTAAAGCGTTATTTAAATACCGCAATAAATTTTCTAAAGTATAGCAGCCCTCTGGAATAATGAATTTATCACTAGTCACGGATAGGTCGGAGGCTGTAAACGTACCACTCGGGCGCTGCCTAAAATTACTAACATATAATTTAAAAGAAAACCAGCAAGAGTCATCGCTGATATTTTTCGTCGTTCCCGGGTAAGAAATTTCTGTTAATTCAAAAAACGCATCATGATTTATTGTGTCAATCGGTTCGGCTAATTTCATTTCAAATTCATTCGTGTAATTTACCCCTCCATCATCTAGAACAGTATTGCTTAAAATTTGCAAATTCATAATTGTTGTAATTCTTCGCGATAAAATATCCCCGTAATTTTTTCGTCGTTTAAATCCACCAATTCATACGTCACGGGGTCCGTTACAAATACTTTTCTGATTTTAAATTTCTCGTTCGTCCAACGCCGTAGACTGCTTTTCTCAAAAATATTCGTTTTTCCACGCGCTATTCGCACAAGCGTTCCTTCTTTCAACACGTTTTTAGTAAAAGTGACGGGTGATATCATCTTACGTAATAATATATTTAAAAATTTTTTTTGTTTTTTATCCTCACGATAAAGCTCGTGGGGCGTGGCACCACCCAAACTTTTATGCGGTGAATTATTGTATCTTTCGAGAATTATGCGAAAATAAGAGTAATAATCAAAACCGCCCGTCAACGTTAAAACACGACGAACCATTGTTTTTAAAGTTTGAATTACTCTTTCGACGTGAGAGGCTTTAATTTCTCGATTGAACGTATGAAAAACTTCAAAATTGTATTTTTTATTCAAAGTTTTACGAATTATTTGAAATTCTGATCCTTCGTCGCACTGAATTTTTTTAGGAACACCATCTTTTTTTAAAATTTTTTCCATTTTTACCGCTGTATTTTTCGCCGTTTTTTTCTTTAAAAATTCCACCCACACGTAACGCGAATATACATCAATACACACAAGCCAATAACGAAATTGACGATTAAATCTCGCCAAATCTTTATTTTCTGCTAAATCAATTTCCCACTGATCATTCTTTTCACCCACATGTATATTTAATCGTCTATATTTTTTTCTAGCCAGTTTATGTTGTTTATATTTTTCTAATTGTCCCGATTCTAACGTTTCTCCTTTTAGAAGTCGCGATGCTTTTTTAATAAAATCCTCGCTAAATACAGTTCCACCAGTCTTCTTTTTTTTCACCATTCTTTTCTCTTCTTTCTATAAGAAAAGAAAATTACAATATTTCTTTAACAAGTTGTTTGATCTGTTCAAAACCATCTGCGTTTATAAGACTGACAAAATCTACTTTATCAGATGCTTTTAACCCCTCGTTCATCTCATCATTATACCTACAAATACAATCTTCTAAGCTTAGTTTTTCCGACAGCGAATAAAAATAAATTAATTCAGCTAAAGCAAACGGGTTTAATTTGTTCACAGTACACTCTTCATTCAACTCACACGCTACTATTTGCTCCTCGATGACGATATTTTTATTTTTCTTCGACGACGATGGTGTCGTTGTCGTTGTGCTTGTTGATTTAGCAACCTTTCTTTTTTTCCCAACAGCACTCCCACACACGTCGTGATAAAAACGACTCAACTGCGTAGCGATGTCTTGTAGCACGTCGGTTTTCTTAAAAGAGAAACTGCCCCACTCATCATTCCACGTCGCGTCTTCCTCTTCGACAGTTTCCTCAGTAGCCGCTCCCGGTTCATCATCAAATGATAAATCCTCCTCGGGTATGACCAGAACTTTTTTCTGCGTGACTAATTCGCCGGTTCCAAACCCGCTGCCACGTAGCACCAAACGAACCTCTTCGTTTTTGTAATTTCGGTAACTCGAAACCACAATATGGACATGTTCACTCCAGTTAAAGTGACCATTAGCTTGTTGAATAACATTAACCAACTCGGGAATCGAATCCATCTCCAGTTCCATCATCGATTGCATGGTAAACTTTACGCATGCTTTACTCGTCGGATATACTTTCGCCAAAATCGGCTTGCTATTCTTCTTTTGAAGAGCAACCACTTTTTGCGATAGATCCGCGTACTTTTGAAGCACGCGTTCGTTCGTCAAATATTGTTTTAAATATAATTCCATACCGTTCGTGATAACAAAAAAAATTCTGGCGACTGAAAAAAAGTGTTTGAAAAAACACTTTCCAACTGTTGCTTTGGTTCACGACCGTCTGATAGTTGAATCGGTAATGACAAAAAAATCTTAATCGTGAGCTGTTTTTATAACGATATTTTAATTAGCGTATAAAATAATGATTTTTTATACATTCATCTACTTCATTTGTAAAATCATGCATTCTACTCAAACCCCAATAATACTTATGCGGAAGAGTTGGCACACCCACGGCTTCAAAAATAACTTTATCACAGCCTTTTCTAAAATAATCTTTTTCCAAACCAATTATTTTAAATTCATATAACGAATTAATTAACAAGTATAATTGATCAGACTGAATTGGTTTTGCATAAATTTCACCTGTGTTAATTCTACGAAGAATATCGGTGTTAATATGCATTTTTTTAATAGAATTCTTTATTATTTTTTTTTTACAGATAATTTAATTATTCTATTGAACAAAAAAAAAACTAGTGTTCATTTACTAAGCTGAGCGATAATGTTTTGATCATTAGGTAAAATAAAGTTTATATACCGTTGTTTACACATACTTAGATCCCGAGAGCGTACATGAATAAAAGAGTGTAAATTTTTTGTTCTTAATTCAAAATATCCATAACCACGCCAATCGGTGAATACTGAGTGTACATAGTCGCGAGAATATTTTCTATAATTTCTCATTTTTTTTTAAAAACGTATTTAGAATCTTTTAATTTATCTAAATGATTCGCACACATTTTCTTACAATTTTTATACATGCAAATTACACGTGTTCTATACATATAATTACAATAAAAATAATTATCCGCATCACCTTCAATTCTATCCAGTTCCCATTCTAATTCTTTCTCAATAAACGTTGCTATTGCCTCAATTGAATACTCTGGGTTTTTTTTAGCCAATAACACGCCCAAAGGATTATGGTTTTCGCAATAAAATAGAAAAATTAACACAAGCGAATATAACAAATCGACATCAAAACAAGCAATGTATGAAAACACACTCACAAAAATCTCGGGTGCGATAGTAAACAAGTAATACGCTGTCATGAAAACTCTTTCACCATGTTTTAAATTAATAGCGATTAATAATTGTCGTAGTGAGTTATTTAACGGGTAGAGTACTTCACCCGTCACACTATTTACACAGTATAATTTATGCTGATACGCACACGCGTGTTCTTTTTCATCATCGTAGGAAATTTGCATAAAATAAGAATATTTAGAATAAAAATCAACGTTGCAATTACGTGTTCGCTTCAACATCACACTGCCTCTCAATGTTCGATACACACACCAGCCGGTATTCTTCTTCTTTTTCACATACGGAAGTAAATATTCCCATCCGTTCTCTAAAATAACATAATTCATATCACGGTTGCCCTCCGTTGCTATGGTCTTGTACAGGAATGTTGTACTGCGGAATGAATAATCTATGCTGACCGTTTCTTCTTCTTTTTCACACAATGGTCTTCTCTTAATACCCAATATATAACTCCCCTCGTAATAATCTAACACACCGGCTATCCAATACAACATCCCCATATAACGTGACGAAAAACGTCTCATTTCAGGTATTATGCAAAGCAGCATTTTTAAAGATAAGGTTGCATCAGCTTCAACGCTCTTCGTTATCACACGACCTGTATGATCACGTTTCGACATTGTTTTGAATAAAAAAATAGAATTTTTCTTTCTTTCTTACATATATCCTATTCGAAAACAAAAAAACAAACCTCATCATAATAATGCAAATTTTTTTATTATGGTTGTTTTTAAAACAATCGGATTTTTCACAAACAAAAGCCCAAAACAAAAAAATGGCGTGCGCTACTACTACTACTACTACTACTACTATTGATGAGGATGACAAACATGTGTCTGTTGCGTATCGTAAAATAGTAGGTAACGCGTGGTGGTCTTTTTTAAACAAGCAAAATGCAACGTTGAGTGTGTTCAAAAATGCTCAACTGGGGTTCTATAGAATGCTGTTAGACAAATTGCGATATCAGCCTGCTGTGGATTTTTATATCGATTCTTACGGTATTGGTATGGTGGGGGAAACACAGGATAGTAGAAAACAACGTCAAAACAAGTTTAGTTTAGCGCATCTGGTTGACAAATATATCACTGCTTTCCAGGCAACGTTACTATGGTGTGATGTGTGGGACGACGCAGTCAGTGAAATCGAATTTGGAAACACCGTGTACCATGTACATCCCGAAACTCAACAGTACTTTAAACTAGAAACAATAGAGCATAGTAGTGAAAAAGTTTATTGTAATATTCAAGATCTAAGTGAAGTAACAACTAACATTTAAAAGAACGAACGAAATATTTTATTGATACATGTAACCACCAGCTATAAAAATGTTTCACGAGAGTTTTCTTTCTAATGTTTATAGTTTATAAAAAGTTTTGTTGAAATGTTTCTTTCTTTCTTCTACCGTCTCTCTTTAATATCATTGTCGTTGGCTTTTCGTCGTTGGCTTTTCCTCCTCGTATACTTCAGACCGTATAAAGTAAATTTCTTTGAAATTTTTCGCCTCCCGACTTTGCTTTACGAGATATCTTTTGCTGCCGTCTTTTCTTGTCCACGTCGTCTTACGTATCCACCAATTGCGATTTACAACCCAGTCTTCACAGACCACATCATTTTTTAGTTGCAGTGCGTTATAATAATAATCTTCCTCCTCCATCTTCGTTCGAATCATAGCATTAACTAACGATGTTAAGTCGTCTTACAAGTTTATGTTCTAGATTTTTACCCCACGTTACTACGCAACAAAACAAACAAATGTTTGATCTTACAATAGAATACAAGTGCAATGTTTGTTTTTTCTGGTGCTAGATTTTTCCCCATTATAACCCGACACTAATCGTTACTACGCAACAAAACAAACAAATGTTTGATCTTACAATAGAATACAAGTGCATGTTTGTTTTTGTTCTGGGTTTTTCCACATTTCCTGCGCTGTGTACATGTTTATATGTAGCTTAAAATTAGAAATCAATTCTGGATTATCCAACGTCGTCCAATAATGAATATATTTCATTCTTTTCTCAACCAAGTGGGATAAATTAACAATGTTAAAATAAACCACAGCTTCACCCAAGTGAAAAAAATCTTCTTTTACAGCGATAACTTTCAGATATGTAGCATAACACTGCTTCAACTCTGAATATATTTGATCGTACGGTATATATTTTCTTCTTATAATGTGCGGGACATCATCATTACCCATTTTTTTATTTTGTTTTTTGTTTCAAGCTGCTCTTATATTATCTTTTCTTTTATTTAGTCTTTTCACTAACCAAGAAAAATTCCTTTTAAATTCCTCACTCTCTTCCATACGCGTTATATCTGCAGACAACTGCTCAAGGGAATAATCATTGGGAATAAATTCATCGTCGTCTGTATCTGAATAATTATTAAGAATAGATTTCTCATTACCTGTATGCTCCTCACCCATTTATTGACGACAATAACCCAAAATGGGTACTGGCGATATAAGTTATTCTCAACCGAAAGCGGAATAATTTATGGTTTTGGTCAAAAAAAACAAAAAAAACAAAAATAAATGAAAAAATTATGGTCGGTAATGATTGACAACCGAAACCGGATAATGGTTGGAAAATTTATTCATAAAAAAATATGAGTGACAATCAAAAGCGGAATAAAAAATTATAATTGACATCCGAACGAAAGCGGAAAAAATTTTTATGATTGACAATCGAAACCGGAAAATGGTTGGAAAATTTATCATCATATTTCAAACAGGAATACGAAATTTTGCCCTTTACCCAGAAATCGATAATCACTACAAATATGTCAACAAGAATACAAAATTTCACCGTTTTCCCAGAATCAATTAAATCCTGACAACCGAAACCGGATAATGGTTGGAAAATTTATTCATAAAAAAATATGAGTGACAATCAAAAGCGGAATAAAAAATATAATTGACATCCGAAACGAGAGCGGAAAAAATTTTTATGATTGACAATCGAAACCGGAAAATGGTTGGAAAATTTATCATCATATTTCAAACAGGAATACGAAATTTTGCCCTTTACCCAGAAATCGATAATCACTACAAATATGTCAACAAGAATACAAAATTTCACCGTTTTCCCAGAATCAATTAAATATTACTTTTTCACAGAACCAATTAACATTTTCTGTAATACAACGTTTTTATTTAATTCTTTGATCACAGCACAACGCATTTTTGTAATATACCCTTTTTTTTTTTTCCATATCTTCCGTGGTGCCATGTGTTGTGTGTTTACATATTTCATATAATCACAAGTATTTCTCATTTTATCAACAAGTGTCCAATAATATATAAATTCCATTCGTGGTATTTCTGAATTATAAGATAAATTAACAGCGTCAAAAAAAATAACGTCTTCCATATAGTGAAAATAATCTTCTTCCACATAAGCTACTTTAAGATAAGTCGCGCAACATTCTTTTAACATAGGGTATATATCATCAAATTCAATAAACTTTCAATTACTAAGTCCTCTTGAGGTCGTCATTCTTTATCATCACAAATTTGCTTTAGCAATATATTTCTTCGTAAGTCCCTCAAATATTCTTTAGCAACTTTTTCACGCGCTTTTTCTCTTTCTCGCAATACAGATTCAATATGCAACCACACGCTTGTATGTAAATAAGGGTCACGTTCGAAATTATTCTCCCGTAATTTCTGAATAAAAAACTCCGTCGTTTCACAAATCAGTTTGTCAAGAAGCAACTTCGCGCCTTCCATACCCTCTGACATCTCTCCAAGCAATAAAGCAAAAAATGGAATTTTTCTTTCTTTTATTACAGTGATCCCAATAACGTTAACAAATAAAAAATCTCCGCAAAACCAACTAATAACACATTTCTATCAGGATAATCGCAAAGAAAAAAATAATAAAAACATAGAAAAAATAGTTTCTCACAAACAAAGAATACAAACATATTCGTTATTCGTTCTTTTATAAGCATATATACAGCAAGTTCATTAAAATCCCTCGCGACCCTGTTCATTCTTTAGCGACACTCGTTACCCCTAAGTGTTCGACTTGAAAGTTCAACTTCTGGATATCGAAGCCGTTTTCCTCGCACCTTTTATCCACACGGGCTTTTAAGGTAGCGTTCGCTAATTCCGTCTCTTCTTTAACAATGTTTAAAACTTCAGGAGGTGTTGGTGTTGGATTTACGTCTTCTTCTGTTGATTTTTCTAGGATTTCGTTAATGCGTCATTCTTCTCCTTTTCTTTCATACAGAGAAATGAAGTGCCACTTCTCGGGAGGTTCTCCAATTTCTGACAACCTTTTATGAACGGATAATGTTAATTCATTGTTAATAATTGCCGTTTCGTCACCCACAATCTTCTCAATAACGTGTTTAAGTACACTCTGATGTGATATTGTTGTCATCTTACCTCCCAAAAAAAACAAAAACAAATATAATAAATGTTGGTGTTTGGTTAATTGGTGTTTGATTAGTTGGTGGATATGCATTGTGTACCCTCTTTATATATATTCTCAACATACACCGGTGAAAAAAAAACCAAAACCTTATTTTTCTGAATAATATTTTAAAATCCGTCAGTAATCAAATTATTCATACACGAGCGGTTTCAAGAACACACAGACAACACACACACGACATTGCTTCATTATAAATTTCAAAATATTTTTTTGTTTAATTAATGCAATCAATTATAATTACACGGATAGAAATTAAATAGCTTAAGATCGTTCCAATTCGACATATAAATCACGTTATGCACATAGCTAGTATAATCGCAACGATCGAATAATTGTTGTTGGCTAAATTTAACACTACATGTCTTCACTACCGATAAACATTTCCGAATCAATGAATAGCGATGTTTCCAACGTGTTGGTGGTGGATCATCTATCCACTGAGCCGCTTTCATCATTACCGTTGCTATTTCTCGAAGATCTCTTTCTTCGTTCGTGGGTAGAAACGTGTACATTTGTGGAAGAATGCTCAACATCCGGATTATGTCAGATTGAAAACTAATTAAATATTCCATTAGAGTGTTAGAATTAGCATATAAATTGGTGTTAGAATTAACATCACACTTTGCCATACGATCTTCTGTTATGCAAATTCGTGTAGAAAGACTACTCAACAATTCATTCAACTTCTTCTCCAACTCCACTTGCTTAACCCGTTCAGGTTGAAAATTCATTTTTTGTCATACGATGAATATATGTTCTCGTTAAATAGTTTTCTGCAATAAACTGTCAAAGGTTTATTATTAATTCTCGGTAGAGATCGTAAGCACATGGAGTGTTTTCTTATAATACAACAATGAAGAGGACAGCGTATACACCATTTATAATAGTTTTCTCTCGACGACCATGTGGTGTGGTGAGTAACTTCGAACAATTTTCATTCTCTACCAATAACACTGTGAAGAAACATTTCCCATGCTACTGCTGCTGCTGCTGCTCCTCAAAAGATTTCATATAAGAAAATATTTGCGTATTCCACTTCGCAATAAATTGTGTGTCTCTAATTTCTTCAAATTGTTTAACACCTACACCCCAATAATGTCTCTTATAAGGAGTAGTACATTCCTCATCTGAATATATAGGTAGAAGAACTTTACGTGACACCTCGCTATATTTAAAAGCGGTTCACTCACCCTTATTCCTTTAACACGTAGTTGCTCACTACCGCATATTAATAAGGGTATTACTTCGTCGAGCATCATCACTAGGCAACCATAATACCTGTATACGGGTACGAATCGATAAGGCATTTTTTCACGTCTTGTTTAACCCAAGTCACAATGCGTTATAAAAAAAAAGTTATAAAACAAAAAATTAACAAAAAGAAGAAAATATATCAAAGAAAATGTTGTGCTGGTATAAAAACGATTCAATGTAAATTTGATTTTTAGTAAAAAATTTTAAAAAAAGCCAAATTCTTTTAAAAAAATACTTAAATACAATTAACACAAGAATTCCTAATCACACGTTTTTGTTTTTTTTTCTTTGTTTTAAAAGGTAGAAAAAAACAAGACAGAATAAAAAAATATCAAAAAGGTGGCGCACCCTGGTGGCATTTTGACTGGTGATAAAAAAAATTAAAAATTGTATTTTTTCACTAATAAACATTCTTTACAATTTCTGTGTTTTTTTTTATTCTAATTTTTTAAAAAATATTACAAATAATCATTACGTATAAGATTTCACAATCACTTCAACTCGGCTCTCGAGAGCGGTACATCCGGTGCAGCTGCTCCCGTAACGAACTCCTCTCTCCCCGCATATATATTATGACAAGATACACGCACACCAAAATCAGACAACAACACACCACACACTTCGGCGCACGCAGAACAATAAACCACAATAAAATACATACAACACAAACCCCTCCTCTCCCAATGCACAACCCCACCCACCCAAAAAAACACCCCATACCCCTCCTAAACTAAAACAATATGCTAATGAAGAGAGCCAACACCCACTCTCGAACACCCCCCGGCCAAAATTATGCTAATTTTATACATGCTCGATGCTGATTGGCTAATGAAAAAAATACTGCAATCTGATTGGTTAAAAACTAGTGCCAGGCCCCAACACATAAAATAAAATATGTTTTATACAATGACTACTATAGATGACAAAAAGATAACATGTGGAATATTTCTTGATCTATCAAAAGCTTTTGATACTGTTAATCATGATATTCTACTTAGTAAATTGTATAAATATGGAATACGTGGACTCCCATTTAATTGGTTTTGCAATTATCTTCATGACAGAATGCAATATGTTCAGATTGAAGATGTAAAGTCTGAAATGCTTAACATAAAATGTGGAGTTCCCCAAGGTTCCACACTCGGCCCCTTGCTATTTCTTTTATATATCAATGATCTTCCGAATTGTTCTAGCAAGGTCTCTTTCAGAATTTTTGCTGATGACACCAATATTTTTTACTCTTGCAACAATCCAAGAGAGCTTGAGAAAGTTATGAATGAGGAATTTGGGCATTTGTTGAATTATTGTGCTGCTAATAAATTGTCTGTTAACTTTAAAAAAACACATTACATGCTTATTTCATCATCGCATAAAAAAAGATTCCAAATTACGCTACCCAACATTGAACAGAAAAATTACATTAAATATCTTGGTATCTATATTGACAAAAATCTTAATTGGGAGCCACAAATTCATCATATAAACAACAAAATTTCAAAAAACCTTGGAATAATTAAAAAACTTAGGTATTACCTGAAATTTCAAATGCTAAAACAACTCTACTATGCATTAATATATCCTTATTTACATTATGGTATAATGAGTTGGGGTAACACCTATAAAAGTAAACTAACAAAAATCAAAACCAAGCAAAACAAATGTGTGCGTGGCATCTTCTTTGCACACAACAGAGAAAATGCAATGCCTTACTATAATTTGTTGGAGGTATTGACTTTTGACAACATCTATAAACTAAAGACTGCAGTGTTTGGTCATAAAATTATCAATAATAAATCAAGTATACCAAATATTGTTTCTCAATATCTTATATCTGTATCTGAGATACATGCTGTATCTGAGATACATGCTTACAACACCAGGTATGCAAAGCAAAAAAACTTTTACCAGCCTAAAATCAAATCAAATTATGGCATAAGTACATTCAAATTTTCTTGTTCGAAAATTTGGGAAACAGTTCCTATTGAACTTAAGACTGTGAGTCCCTTACAATTTAAAAAGCAATATAAATTACATCTTTTCAAATCTCAACAATAATATTCTGTTGAATAGTCAAACCTGTCATAAACTCAAATTACTTCTCTATAACTTAAAATTTTAATAACTTTATGCAAGATCTATTACTATCTATTACATGTATATTGTCTTAAGCGTAATTTTCCTGTGGCGGTGGTTAACACGAAAGCTTCTGCTCCTTTAACCACCGCTCCCTTAACCATCTGCTACAATGATCCTAGTCTGGTTTGTTTTGGCTCTCTGTTATATATATATATATATATATATATATATATATATATATGAAGGAAGAGTGTTGGTTGCCATGCCTGGAATATATATGAGTTAAACAAATGTGGACTTCTTCAGGCAAATTTAAAAGATTTTATGCTTTATCAGACGTTTCACCGGTTAAGGCTTTATCAGTGAATGAATCTAAAATAATATACGTCCTCTATATATACACGGTTGATTAATTAAAATACATGAATGAATTATCAGTTATATATGAATACTAATATTAATATATAACAACCAAATTAATGGAAGATATAATTTAAAACTTGATAATAAACTTAAATTACTTGTGAATAAAACGTAAAACGTAAAATTAGATGCTAAGAATTCTGCCAACACAACCGTTCATAATGTTTTGTGAATGTTTACGAATCTCTAAGGCTTCAATTACTTTGCGTTCCCTATAATTTCTTACATTACTATGAATGATTTCCCAACTGATTGGAGATCCAATTTGTGGGTCAATGTTATGAGATTTTAAATGTATATACACTGTCTGCTCTTTCATACGAAGGTGCTCTACTGGCTCGCGTATGAAAGAGCACCTTCATATGAAAAAAGATTGTTTAACAGAAAAGAAAAATATTTTTTGTGCACGAGTGGCTGATGATAGCTTTCCAACAAACTAAGGGGTTTTAAAAGCAAGTTGAAATTAACTAAACAAACGTCCTGACTGAGAAAGTACAATTAAGTTTTTACAACCTAGACTAGGTGTTGACCTTTTTGTACTGGTTATAATTATTATATACTGTCACTGTCGAAGTGATATAAACCTGATGGGGCGGATGACCTTGATCAGACTGCTATATCTAAACTGTAAACTTTAAAGTACCGTGGCATTCAAAATATAGGTGTCTAAAACAGTTGGTAAACTAAATTTGTCTTATGGAAGAATCAAGAATGGCCGATAACGACGACGACGTTCGAGAGTTTTTCGTGTCATTGGATAGCTGTTTAGCGCAGGTGCCAAACGCAACAGATCGTCATGATAGCAACGCGATTGAGAGGAGTCAACGGCTACTTGAAGAGTACCTAAGGATTTTAAACATTTTTATTTCATTGGTATCTACGCAGGTAAGCCAGTGCATCAGAGAATGTCGTGAGGTATATTTGTTACCGTGATTTTTGAACTGAAAAATGTCGTATAAGTCTTTATATTAATACATATTTTATATATCATAGGGAACAGAAATTGTTCGTCCTCTAGAAGAGTTGTACGACGTTATCTATCAAGTAATGAACAGTCTCGTTGAAACTGCAGCGCAAGTGCCACAGCAACAGAGAAATGAATCACGATGTCCAAAGGAAGCGACCAGTGGTCGACCAAGGTAATGTTAATTCTATAAATCAAGCAGATGTTTAGAGCATGTTGTCGGATACTACTAATAATGCCTGTACGAGTACTTTATAAAATTGTCGAAGATTGATATATTATTTGATGAAACAAATATAACTTTTAAAGAATTTCATAATAAACCGTATGATTATGGGCTCGCCATCTGAGATGGCTGTTAGACAGTTGCAAAAGGCAGAATTTTGACGTCATGAGCAGAGATTATTAATAAGTACTGTACAAATTAAATTTATTAAAACAACATAAATACCAGATTTGGTAAACTACGTGCTCAACTATAAACTTTCAAAACTTGTTAAAACATAAAACAGTATTTAGCTACCAAAGTCATAATTGTTTTGTCTTGCATACCTAGCAATGACATACATGAAAAGGTCTTGATAGCTAAATTTAGAAAACGAGTTATTTACTTTACAGAGACTTTCCATAAAATTAACTCTAAGATCGGCGAACTTTGTGTTTCTACATGACATTAAAAGGTGTTGTTCGTTCCCAATCTCATTTAGATCACAATGTTTGCATAATCTTTCACTGTATGAAACATTTCCATATCGACCAGTTTCAACAGGTAATTTTTGAGCCGAAATTCTTAATTTTAACCGCTTGACGATGTTTGAATTTGCGAATTGAAGAAAGATATTTTTCATAGCCCATAGCCAAAATTTATTTTCAGTTTATACTCTTAATTTGCCATTGTTTCCACCTTGTTGAATCTGCTCTTTCCAGTATTCAGTATAAAACTCATGTAATTTATTCCTCATGTAATGGCAAAAATTTCCCTGTTCTTCGGGTGGTATTACAAAATTTTTAAAATTATTAACTTCTACATTACATAGTTGGAGTAAATATTTTGTAAATAATATTGGTTGTAAATTAGAGTCCATACAGACTCTCGCTGCTTCACCAGCGAGGGTATCTGTAAAAGTTGAGCTTGTACAAATGTCGCGACCGATTCACATTGGTATTTTTCATCATTGGCGTTGCCCTAAACGTGCAACGTAAGGAATTTATTTTATTGCTTTTGTATATACTTTATAAAAAGATGCCATCATTGGTGATGATCATTAGCATAAACGGTTTATAATTTCAATTTTTCGCATGACGTATATAAAGTACATTATAGCAGCTCCTAGACACTTTAGAGTTGGAATTTAAAAGTGGCCGGGGTAAAACAGTTTTTATCCAAAAATACTAAAGTAGGAGGAAAATAAAACATCGAATTCATGGCTTCTTTTATACTTTTATAAGGTTTGTGGTTACCGCGGAACAAATAACACATCTCCAAGAAACTGGCATGTCTCTGAAGGCTATTTCTTCTTGCATTGGTATCAGTACAAGGACATTATACAGAAAACGTGTTGAACTTGGTATTGACATGAGTAAATTCACGACCATAACTGATGGTGTATTGGAACTCACAATTCGCCAGATACTTTCCAGTACCCCAAATGCCGGAGAGACATATGTCAAGGGTAGTCTCAGAAGTCGAGGAATTAATATTCCTAGGTGGAGACTGAGACAGCAGCTCAATGTTATCGACCCCATTGGAAGAGAACTAAGGAGACGAAAGCCTATCAAACGAAGAGTTTATAATGTGAAAGGTCCAAACCACCTGTGGTAAGCTTCGATATACGTGTATGGCATGGGTATACACAACATTGTTTTCCTTTTTTAACCGCATGCATGTTAACAGCTATACATGTTTCCAGCACGGCAGCACCTCATTTTGTCTGTGTTTTAACCTCTAGACATGAGTAACTGTCGGTGATTTTTTTTTGTTCTTATACAATAGGCATATTGATTCAAACCATAAACTCATTTCATGGAGATTTGTGTTGCATGGGTGCATCGATGGATATAGCAGAACAATTGTCTATGTCAAAGTCTGCAACAACAACCTTGCGTCAACTGTGCTCGACTTCTTTCAAGAAGGTGTACGGAATTATGGGCTCCCGCGAAGAGTTAGAAGCGATCAAGGGGTAGAAAATTTTGCGGTTGCCCGTTTTATGCTGGAGAAGCGTAAAAGGCCTCGACTTTATAACCGGCAGGAGCGTACACAATCAGAGAATCGAACGACTATGGGGTGAGACAAACCGAGTTGTGTCCGCATACTACAGAGAGCTTTTGCAATTCATGGAGAGAACGGGACTTTTGGATTCTACTGATGAGATCGACATTTTTGTTCTTCACTACGTTTACACGAAGAGAATAGAAAGGTCTATTGCAGAGTTCGTACAGCAGTGGAACTACCACGGGCTCAGGACGATGAACGGCAGATCACCTTGAGCACTATGGAACTCCGGCATCATATCTGATACAAACGTGGATATTCTATTGAATGATGAAAGTGCATACGGTGTTGACGACCATGGACCTCCTCCTGAGCTTCAAACGGACAATGATGTCCGGGTACCTGAATGTCTGTTCATACTAACTGATGAACAGAGCACGGCTCTTTCTGGCCAAGTTGATCCGCTGGAGGACGATGGTAATCATGGCATAGAGCTCTTCCAGAGAGCACTTCGCTTTGTAAAAGCGTTGTGACGTAATATGCTTCTCTAAATCTCTAAAAAATTCTAAACAGAGGTCTGCCCGAAAATACAATGTATATGTGAATGTTATATATTAATTACTTGTTGTATAGATGCGAGTGTTTTACTGGGAAATATCAGCGAGATAGTTTTAGATCGTGGTTTGAAGATATGAATTTTATCTTCTTGTGGTAAAAACAATATTTTACTCATTCGCTACGCTCATTCGTAAAATATTGTTTTTCACCACTCGAAGATAAAATCCATATCTTGGCACCGAGTAATATATAACAAATAATTTACGATTATGATTGCTATAATGTACAGTAGTTCGCTATATCTAGAAATATGACACGCACCGATTTTGATTCTTGCTTATATATTTTTTCTCTCGAACTACACCTAAATTTGTTCCGTCGCCAAAACGTTGCAAGGTGGCCCAAATTTTCATGCACGGTTATATGATGATGTATTTTTTTGTATAACAGTTACGTAATTATCAAAATACGGTAATATCAGCGTTTGAGTTAAATATAATACAGCCGTGTTGTTTATATGTAATAGGCAAAACTGAGTCCAGAACATTCATGTATAAGAGATTAAAGGACAAAAAAGCTAGTGCTAGTGACTCACTGTCCAATGAGATCATTAAGTTATCGGTTGAAGTTTTACCATCCTATTTTGTAAAATTGTTTAATATTATTCTATCCCACGGTGGGTTTCCATCACTTTGGTCTAAAAGTTTTATTGTTCCAATATATAAATCAGGAAGTAAAATTGACCCTAGTAACTATAGGGGAATGTGTATAAGTAGCTGTTTGGGAAAACTTTTCACATTGATTATGAATACACGTCTGAATACATTTCTGGAAGATTGCAAAATTATGAATAAATGTCAAATCGGCTTTCGGAAAAATTCTAGAACAGCAGATCATTTATTTGTTCTAAAAACTCTAATAGATTTTTATAAGTCAAAACGTAAACCAATTTTTGCCTGTTTTATCGATTTTAAAAAAGCATATGATAGTGTATGGAGAGAAGGTCTTTTCTTCAAACTCATCCTTTATGGTTGTAGTAAGAAATTTATACGTCTATTGTTAAGTATGTATTCTTCAGTCAATTGTTCGGTAGAGTTGGATAAGGGAAGTACTCCTTTCTTTAAGTCCTATATTGGAGTAAAGCAAGGATGTAATCTAAGTCCTACTTTATTCAACATGTTTATAAATGATATACCTGATTTATTTAACAGCTCGTGTGCTCCAGTAAAGCTTGGTGAAACAGATTTAAATTGTTTACTTTATGCAGACGATTTAGTTTTATTATCTGAATCCAAGTCTGGTTTACAAAACTGTCTCACAAAACTTGAATTTTACACCAAGAAATGGAAATTAAACATTAATTTTAAAAAATCCAAAGTCTTATTATTTGGAACACCAACCCAAAGACATACATACTTATCATCAAACATGAGCAAACATTACGATTGAGGCGCTTATATACTATAAGTATACATAAGCGCCCTGATTACGAATATATACACGGCATATATACGACATAATTTGAACCCATGTCGGTTATGTGCATGGTAAAAATCGAAACCAATCGCATGATGTTATATATAAAGTATTTTACTAGGGAGTTCTCATCGAATCACGCCAGACCAAAACCACCAGAATTTAAAATGGCAAAGTCAATATCAGCCTTAAATTTCTCATAGTCATTATGCTTGACTGGCAGATGAAGAACACAACTGCACGTGTTTGCCTTTGGAAATAGATCGTGTGAATCATGCAAGTAATGTATTTCCGGTTTAGGGTGGAAACCCAGCGGAGGCACCGATGTACATCCAGTTATGAATGATAGGATTTTTGGAAGATCCGCAGCAGAAACACGTTCTATAAAAGCAAATTAAAAAAGGCGGAGTTAGTGTTGTATCATGCGCATTTAGTCAATAGGAATTCCATGGTTGCATTGACACTTTAACCAAGTTGTTATAAAGTTCAGTTTGGACAAAAAGATTTCGTTTCCTAGGCGCACGTATTCTTGATAAAGTTTATGTCACCTTCTGCGTCTTGCAGGTAGTCCATCCAAAAGGCAAGGACCTCGCTTTCTCTTTTCCATTTGTTTGACCCACTTTCGGCGTTCCTCTGAACGTGAAATAGGCAAGCGACAGCATCTGCAGTTAGCTCTACGCTAGTCAAACAGAATACGCCTCGAAATGACGACGGATGTTTCCTCATTGCATCCAAAATGCCCAGCGTGCACAACCCCTCCCGAAATCTAAAATGACAAGGAATGCGTAAAAAAGAAAATAAGCGACTTTAATTAGTCAAAAGTATAAATGCAAATCATGTGCAGAATCTTTTAAATAAGGCATGGTGTAGAAGAGAGCAGAGGATACGAAGTGCGCTGTATATGTGCGTTGCCACTGTTACCTGTCAAATGCACTTCTTGTTCTCCCTAACACATACCAGTGTGGTCTGTCTCACCATCGCATGTTGATCGCCGTCTCGCTTAACGTGCAGCATATTTCCCGCAAAACTGAGGAGTGTGGACATATCGCCAACTGCGTCATTTATTTTTTCCAATGGAGTTGCTTCACTTAGCTGGAAACGTGCGAAAATGATCAGGTTACATATTGCAAAACTGCGCAAATATATCCTAACAGATTATAAACCTGCATTTTGCGTTTGCGCCGCATATGAAACTGCAATGCATGCATACAAACCTTCTCCAAAGACGTCCTGACTTCATAATCGGGAATATCTTGGGCAGAAACTTCAACTTTGTCTGGACCAAATACTACTGCGTCGAATAGCACTGGAGACAAAAACAAGGCGCAGGACCTCCATGCACAAGACTCATTGCCATTATTTGTCCCGCATAAAAGTAATGATCATCGTGAAGTGCTGAAAGACGTAAAAAATTAGTAATAAGAGGACGTTTCTTTATTACATAGTCACAGTGATGGCTTATTGGTGTTAAAAAAATGGGGAGGAACATGAGTCGATCGTAACATGGCTCAAAATGTGCAGTAGTTAAGGGTAATCGCGTATCATTCGGTCTCGTAGCATGTGAAATAAGAATAGCTTGAGCCTCCTTACCTGGACCGAAGTTTTCAAGAAGTTTTCCAGTGTTATTGGGAGAGCTGGTGAAGAGTCGGCTTTGCTGCAGCTCTAGTAAGACAAGGGTCAGCAACTCTCTTCTTGGCCCACCAAGGTCCACTGCTCCCACTGATTGTCCGAAATCATCTGTGAATTTTACAGACATTTTGTTTCTGGGAGAGAATGATTTTCTTTTCAGAGCGCGAACCACGCCTTCCCAAACACGTGTTCTGCATATATTAAATTTAGAGATATTCTCGCAATCAACACTTTTGGACATTTCTTCTAGGAGCGTGTGCAATGAAAGGACACTTCTATAAAAGAAAGGTGATATAATTAATAATAATAATTATTATTACAATAATAATAATAATAATAATTAATAATAATAATGGTTAGGTGACAATGACGAGGACCATGATGATTATGATATTGAAATGATGATGATGATCATCATGATTATAAGCCAACTGTAATTATCCTAGTATTCTTGCTTAAGTAAAAAATCGTCCCCGTACTAGCCAGCACAACTTGTTATCATCAGCAGCACTTACGATGCTGGCGGTCCCACAACTTCACTTTCATCAGCGTGATCTCCCAAAACTTCAATTTCATCGGAAAGGTCACCTTCTTCACTATGATCGCCATCTTCGGTGCAGGTTTCCGCATGAAACAACGCAGCGTATTCTCTAAAAACAAACGGCAAATGTACGTGCGATGGTTTGCAACTACAAAGAATTATTCTTTTTCTGTCGACCACCCTAACCTGCATGCATACCAACGAACAGAAGCATTTGCACGCAAGCTATATCTACCATGCCTTAGACTTAGGACAATTTACAACTTCTGTAGACATCTCTATTCTCTTAGACGTGACAGCTAGTTGAAAAAAATTACCTTAGCAGAAACATATCAGGGTCTTCCATACTGTTGGACGTGCTTGCACCAGGATCATTCTGATGTACAGTAGATGTGCCATCCTTTACGGGATCTGAGGTGGACATTTTCTCCTCTGTATACGCTGTGGGTGGGAGTAATTCAAAGTCGTCATCATCGTCGTCGTCGAATATTTTTGGCAGTGATTTTTTCATCCTTTTTGGTTCACTTTCTTGTTTGGCTTCTTCCTCCTTAATAATATGTCAGTAAACCAATTACAACGCAACGCAACGCAACGCAACGCAACGCACCGCACCGCACCGCACCGCACCGCACCGCACCGCACCGCACCGCAACACAACACAACACAACACAACACAACACAACACAACACAACACAACACAACACAACACAACACAACACAACACAACACAACACAACACAAC